>CATQJA010000676.1:0-61001 GCA_958295435.1 Mesorhabditis spiculigera
TCCAACTATGATGCGCCATTCTCGTGTTCCACTCGACAAGTCAAGCGCAACCACGTCACCGACAAGTTCAATGGTCCCATGCTGATGTGCCACACTCGTTCCGCACCTCAAGTCAAGCCGTCATCGCCACCTCAAGTTCAACTCGTTCAAGTCCGACTGTCCGCAGCGCTCATCTTTGAAGGAGGGAGATGTTGGAGGACTACATCCCAGATCCGAATATCTAATTAGCATACGCTGCATTTCCGGTTCTATTGTCCCCCATTTATCGATGCTCCCCCTCATTGTTCTGTATCTTTCCCCCACCGCTTGGTCTGCCTCTACCTGGAATAAACCGTTTCGTCTACCTCACCCACAACTACAACAGATGAAAAATCCAAACCTAATTTTTTTTGACATTATTCGAATTTCTTAAGCTAAAAACTACCAGTTTCCTTGATAAACTTTTATTTTATTTCATTCATTTACATTTTACCTCGAAGAAAAAACGATTAATTTTTGAAAAGATGTCGCTGTCTAACAAATAAAAAAAATCATAAATCGTTTTAAGATGAGAATGATAAATCGTTTTCAAAACAAGCCTCATTAGCCTTAAAAAGGTAAACCTTGCTTACCATTTTAAGGCTAAAGAGGCTTGTTTTGCATTATATTCTCTATATATTACGTTTAACTGTATTAATACAAAGTTTTAAATCAATAAAGCACCCACCAAACCCATAAAATATCGACTGCCATCCCAGACTCGACGTGCACAGCGCGGCCACGATAAACGAAGTCACCCCGGCGGCCACCTGTCAATCCACATACATAGCCTCTCCCTTTCCCCCGAACCCCCGTCGCTTCCGTGGCGCAATCGGCAGCGCGTTCGGCTGTTAACCGAAAGGTCGGTGGTTCGAACCCACCCGGGAGCGAAATTTTTTGCTTTTTGCCTACTTGAACGCCGGATGTGTAGATTGCTCCTATCGTTGCTCGTTCCTCTGGTGGGAACCATTTTGAGGCCATGGCGTTGCAGCTTGGGAAAACAAAAGTCTAGAAGGTCGTTGTTTTTTAATCTTCCAATCTACCTGTCCAACTCCGAGCATAGCCCTCGACACCCAAAAGCCAGAATATGTTCTGACAGCCATAATTGGGCCGATTAGTGTCGCTACCATACAATTAAGCACAGCGCCTAAAAAACGGCGTTTTATGGTATTTTTATGTTTAATTTCAAATTTTCTGGAATTACTGCATTTTTTAAAGAAACAATAGTGACCAAATTGGAGCTAGGCTTCAATTAATACAGCGTAACCGGTTTAACCTACCTAATAACGTGATTTTAGGGCCATAGCGATCAGCCAAATACCCGGCAAAACACATCGTGACGAGCTGACCGTAAAAAGGAGCGGAGAGTAGCATAGAAGTCATCGATGGATCCCAGAGTAAGGTACCCTAAATTACTACTTATTAAAAAGCTAGATGATTACCCCATATCCATCCTGCTGGGCAATTTTCTCATCGTCAATCGGATGGCAAGCCGGTGGTAAGGGTTTTTCTAATTTAAGCTTTGAGGTATTTGTATGAAGAGGAAGAAACGCTGTCGCATTGACCTGAAAGTACGGAACAATCCCGATTTCCATAAAGAATGCCGACATGCAAATCTCGCTAGCCAGTCTCCTGTAAGCTTAATTATCGATAGCCAATATACCGACACAAAAATGTCGACAGCCGAAATGCCGACAGCCTCAAGGGCGTCGGACATTCCGAACCCTTGCGTATCGGTGTTTTCATCGTCGGGATTTCGGCTTGTCGGCATTCGGACTGTCGATATTTTGGATTGTCGGCATTCCGGCTAACGGAATTTCGGGTTCCCGATGTAAAAGACATTCATACGCTTCGCTTGAGCGTAAAGAGCCACGCAAAGTATGACTTCGAAAAACATACCATACACGTAATCCCAAGGCTCAAATTCACTCGCATGCATACTGTCAAGCAAAAAGCGGCAGATAGTAGAAAAGCTATTCGAAGCCGATGCGAACTCAAAAAAAAAATCAATATTATCGTCGTTGTTTCCGCTCGAAATACCTAAAAGAAAACAGCGGCTGTGCAGGGGAATCCATAATTTAGCCAAAATCAGGGCTAGTCGCGCCCAAAACTGGAGCCAATTGATAAAACTGGAGCTGTCGTTTAAAGTCTGGAAGCTCAGATTTTGGGGGGGGGGCAGAGCCTATTCTTCCAGCTGTCTATCTCTGATAGACTTATCGCGCCGTAAACCGCCCAGTTTGTGCTTCTATTTTTGGCACTTTGTGACTTTATGGTGTGGTTTTTTTGCACGTGCGGTTGTTTATTAAATTGTTTTAGTATTTTTTGAGGTGTTCGAATTATCCCAAATCAAACAGGCAACATAAAAAGTAAAAAAAATACTGGTACTGCACTTTTTAATCAGGTTAAAAACTTTTTCTGATATTACAGATTGTATTAAACATTTAAATACAGTAGATATATGTGAATTGACTTAAAAATGTCAACTTTAACTCCAAAAGTGTATTTAGTTATCGCTAACTTTCTTAAAAGATGGTTTATTCCAAGTTCGTGGTTTTTTAGGCAAAAGTCTTCGTTTCCGGCAGACTCTTCTCACTGGCGCTCACCTTCATCCGCGCCCATTCTTGGACTTTGGCTGTCAAAATTTGATGAAAAACTTGGCAATTTTAACTCACCCTCCCCAGCATAGATGTAATGAACCCCGGAAAGCATGCACATCGAGCTAGCGCAAGTGAAGATTATCATCCACTTATGAGGCCAGCCCTGAAAAGGGAACAATTTCTCTGAAGCGATCATACAATTACCATAAATTCTATAAAAGATAGAAGCATTGGCCCGGATACGTTGGCTACTGTAGCGTAGGTCATCGAGATCGAGGTCATCGTCCCAGAATACGGGGGTGCGATCGAGATCAGAGAGGTGAAGAAGCCACAGATGGCAAACGAGAAGAAGATGCCTGAAAATTGTGGTTTAAAGGCGCTGACAAGGCAAAGCTAGGGATACTGATGACTATGTATATTTTTCGCGCCGCCCGGAAACACCCGGGGTTACTGTGTCAGAAATCCACAGCCAAAAATCTCTTCAGTTGTTCTTTAAAAAGGGTCGACAGCAGTTATATCGAAAAATTTAAAAACTAGGAAACATGGCAGCAAGATTAAGGTTTCGCTAGATTTTAGAAGCCACATATTGAAAATCTTCACAAGGCCATAACCTACCGTATGCCAACAAGATCGGAAGCGCAATAAATGGACTCGCACATGAAGGTATATATCCAAGTGCAAACAACGCCATTCCGGAGCCAAAAGCACCTAAAATACCGTCATAATAACTTTAGTTTCTATAATATGTTGTAAAATAAGATAATCTCATAAACGAACTTACTAACACCCTGAAAGATCTTCCCCGACACATCCGGGTCCAAGATTTTGTTCCGCTTCATATAATCCGAAACCATCCCGAGAATGAGCTTCGAAGTGATTTGTGAGGCGAATGGGACCATCGTGAAAATACCGTTCTAAAAATGGTCGCAAAGGTCAGCCTGTTAGTATCCAATTAATAGACGTACCATGTGGATCGGAATATGGAGCACTTCTTTAAAATATGTAGGTAAAAAAGCTTGCATTAACGACGCGGCAAAGTTGAACGCAAATTGACTGGTGTAGTTGGCGAGGCAGGCTTTCCCAAAGAACAGCTCTCGCCAGGGGATGCTGTTTTCTTTCTAAAATTTATATAAATATAAAAATTCAACTGAAAAAGGTATGATTTAATAGAAATATCGACAAAATCCGAAGGCCTTATAAACCCACAAAAATGTCTGCCTGTGCTTTCGAAGACAAGTTTTCTTCTATATAAGCGGCTTCCTCTTGAGAAAGCCACCGATTCTCCGTGGGAGAATTTGAAGAAAATATCCAGAATACAGTGGCCCAGACGAGTCCAAGAGCACCTTAGAGGCATCAGAATATTAAGAAAAATTGGTTACCAAAAATGTAATAAATTGAAGGCCAGCCCCATGGTGACGAACAAAGGCCTGCAACAATTAGAGCCGTGAAACCAGCTGCGATCTTGAAAAGGTAGGGTTTTTTGTATTGAAGATTTCAATACCTGCGTCCCGCTTGTATAAATCGCTCCTACGGTAGATTTTTCGCTTTGAGGGAACCACCTCGCGACCATGCAGTTGATACATGGGAAGACAAAGCCCTAAACGTGTCGGTTTTGCTTTTAAAAGGCCGTTTGCGAGAGACCCGAACAAGGCTTGGCACAGTTTTTTTCGACCCCGATTTCTTGATGTCATCTGATAGAGCGTGGTCGAATTAGAGGAATCGCACTAATTTGGGATTTTTAAATTAGCATTTTCCTAGTTAAACAAGGCGTTAAAGTTGCCGACGTCCAAAATTTATCTCGACGACTACTTAACAGAATTGGCTGAAACTTTGTGACTAGGCCTAATTTGGGATGGGGATCATTTTTCTAATACATCGCGAAGCCCGAAAATTAGCAGAACCTAGTTAAATTGCATACCCAAAACAGTTTTTGCCAAACTTCAAATTAACGGCGAGTCGGCCGCAAGCTGGAATTAGGCTAGAAAGATGCGCAAAATTTTTCTGCATCGATTGATGTATTATTTAGGTGGCGGCCAGGTCGCCGTTTTCTCACAGCGAGGTTTTTATAGCTGAAAAATGGTCAGAAAATCTGACTAAAATGGAAAATATTGTGGTATTTACATATCGGAGTAGTCAAAACGCATCAAGAAATCATGCCAAGTCGATTGCAAAAAAGAGCAAAAAGAAATTCGGCTTCTGAGAGTGAGCAGGGATTGAACTGGCGGCGGCTCTGGATTGGCACGCCGACGCTCTACTCACTGCGCCACAGGGCTCCCAGGCGGAGGGTCCAGGTTCGATTCCCGCCCAAAACAAGCATCCCTTCAAATGTCGAATTTCTTTTTGCTAATTTTTGCGTTTAGCTTGGCGTGATCGTTAAATATGACCCCGTGGGTCAAAACATAGAAAATCGCAAAATTTTTGATTTTAGTCAGATTTTCTGACCATTTTTCAGCTATAAAAACCTCGCTGTGAGAAAACGACGACCTGGCCGCCACCTAAATAATACATCAATCGATGCAGAAAAATTTTGCGCATCTTTCTAGCCTAATTCCAGCTTGCGGCCGACTCGCCGTTAATTTGAAGTTTGGCAAAAACTGTTTTGGGTATGCAATTTAACTAGGTTCTGCTAATTTTCGGGCTTCGCGATGTATTAGAAAAATGATCCCCATCCCAAATTAGGCCTAGTCACAAAGTTTCAGCCAATTCTGTCAAGTAGTCGTCGAGATAAATTTTGGACGTTGGCAACTTTGACGCCTTGTTTAACTAGGAAAATGCTAACTTAAAAATCCCAAATTAGTGCGATTCCTCTAATTCGACCACGCTCTATCAGATGACATCAAGAAATCGGGGTCGAAAAAAACTGTGCCAAGCTATAATGGGGACTGTTCGAGTGACTCGCGGACGGCCTTTTAAAGCAAGTATTAGTAAGGCAAAAATCGATCATTATATATTTAGCTTTATTTTGAATAGATTTAAAGGTTTAATTCAACCATTAAAATCATGGGAAAATTTTCACCCATACCTCTCCCACTCCAATAATCAACCTAGACCCAAAATAGGCCCAGTAGCTATTTTCAGCCAAAACAGGTCCAAGCAGCGTCATTAGCGTGTAGTCCAATGCGGCGACTAAAAGCAGAGACTTCCCTCGTGTTTCCGGATCCTAATTTCATACCAAAAAGAATTGCCTTGGGCCCAAAACGATCAGCAAAATAGCCAGAAATCGCGATCGTCACCAAGCTTCCATAGAATGTTGCGGAAAAGAGGAGTCCTTGCATGGATGGGCTCCAGAGAAGGGTGCCCTAAAAATAAGCTAAAAAGTTCACTTAAAAAATTTACACGGACCAAGCATAAATCTTAACTAAAAGTTAACGAAAAGGCATAAAAAAATACCCCATAACCACTTTCAGTCGGTGTCGACTCATCATACGCATACAGGCATTGTCTACTGTCTTGTAAAAATGAGGTGTTTTGGGATATCCTCGGCTTTTCGAAGGCCGTGGAGTTTACCTAAAAGCCGCATTATAACCTTTTCTACATGCTGTTAGTAGCAATCCGGTAACCCGGAGCGTATCTACGATTTTGAGCTATAGAAAAGCAGGTGAAAAGGCAAAAATAAGCAGGATTTTTTTCATAGGAGAATCAGTCTCTCTTTACGTCAATAACCCACCATACAAGTCACGCCCATGCTCAAATTCAACCTCATCGACACCATCACGTACAGCCCAGACATCAGCAGCAAACATATCCGCAATCGATGGGATTTTAGCGAAAACAAGGCCGGATGAGCCATTTGGACCCGTCGAGGTCAATTCGACAAAAGTTCCACGATGCGAAATGGACCCTTTTCAAGCCAGGCCTTGCATCACTGTGTTGCAGTTGAGTGGAGCGCTCAGAACTTTGCATAAATCTGTTTGGAGAAAAAGCGGCTCGACACAAGTGGACGTGTCGGTTTCGATGAATTTCACATTTTTTCGTAATTTGTGTGTACCTTGGCTCCTGATTGTTTAGCCACATCGAACATAAAAAATGAGTTTTTTGACAGCTCTCTTTGATTGTAAGCGGACGTTATTAATTGGATTTTTGTATATTCATGTGTTCATCCAGAGATCAAAATATCTGCTTTATTCCTCTGCACCGTCATGAGATCATCACAAAACACACATGGCTATAACAAAAAAATAATACCGCAAATGCTATCACCGAAAGTGAGCCAACCGGACCCGGGGGCTAATTCTAAAAAAAATCATATTCCTCTGTGGATCATTTCTGCGCTGTCGTGAGGTCGATCGAGTCTTTCGGCTGCGCCCAGGACTGGATTTTCGCTAGGAATATACAGTTTTTCCACTTGTTCAAACCACGATCAAGTTGTTTTAAAATTAAGGCTTACCTTGACCAAAGCAGACGAAGAAACAACCGGCGCAAAATTGAATGGTAGCGCAGAGACCGAAGACGATCAGCCATTTGTTAGGGAGGTCCTGGAAAAGCAGCTTGAGAGAGAGAGAGAGAGATAGGGAGAGAGAGCGAGATAGAGAGATAGAAAAAAGATAGAGAGAGACAAAGTCAGGGAAAGAGAGCAATAATCTGAAAATCGTGGAAAAATACTCACCAAATAATCGATCAGCGCAATAATGTTTGGTCCAGCAAGGCTAGCCACCGTAGCGTAACCGGTAGATATCGAAGAAATGGTCCCAGAATATTGAGGAGCTACTGTCATTAACGAAGTAAAAAATCCAGGGATGGCACCAGCAAAGAACATTCCTAAATTTAAAGGGTTTTAAAGCCTAGTTCGTCTACCATATGCCGATAGAAGATATAGGGCCACTGCCGGGTTTTCACAAGACGGTAACCAGGCGAGGAGGAAGAGTATGATAGATACCCCGATAGACCCTGGAAAACGCATGAAAATTACGATATTAATTACGATGATTCTGAGCTAGACGCTAAAAAATTATGAAATTACTTACCGCAACCCTGGAAGAACTTGACCAAGGTGTCGGAATCAACAAGCTCTCGCTTCTTCAAATAGTCCGACAGGATAGCAGCAATATTTTTAGAGACGATTTGGGTGAAGAAGGGGGCAATGTTGTAGAGGCCGTTCTGAAAAGGTATTATAGTGAGCTACCACGGTATTTCAGGACAGGTTTTAATTGAGGTTCAGCTACTACAACCCACTAGATGGAAGAGAAAAACCAACCAAATGGATCGGTAAAAATAGGTGGTCCTTGAAGTATGTCGGCAAAAATGACTGCATGATGACGGCGCACAGGCTGAAGGCGAACTGGCAAAAGTAGATGGCCTGCATGGTGCGGTTGAAGAGGAGGTGGCGGATGGGGAGGCCTTGGCGGACCTGAAAAAAAAGGATTTTTGAGCCTAGGTATTTATCTTTTTTATGGTTTGAAGGGACAGGTAAGCTATGGATTTTATCGAGTTAAAATCCAAATCCTAACAGTACGGAGTCTTGCCTACTTACCAACATATCCTTCTGCTTCCTGGACAACACCTCGCGCTCCAGAAACTCTTTCTCCTGCTCCCCGGTCCAGCGATTGTCTTGCGGGGAGTTTGTGACGAAGATGATCCAGAAAACGGACCACAGTAGTCCGACACCACCTAGGCATTCGAAAATCAATTTTTAGGAAAAATTCAAACCGAAAAAGTAGAAAAATGAGGGCCATCCGAGGGAGGAGGCGCAGAGTTCGGCGACGAAAAATGACGTGAAACTGGACGCCAACTAAAGGAAGTTTTTTTGGACGGTTTTTGACGATATGACGATCTAAACGATGCCATCAGTTGAAGTAATGAGATCCCTACCTGATTACCCGTAGTGTACAACGCTCCGGCAGTAGATTTTTCGTATGATGGGAACCATTTTGAGGCCATACTATTAATGCATGGTTGGACGCATCCCTAAGATTTATTGGTATTTTTGTTTTTAAAAAAATTACCATAGTTTCTCCCTTAAAAATCAGACTTTTAAACCCACAATTCCAATACCCATCATGGCTCTAGAAGCAAAAAAGGCCGGGTATGAACGCTCTGCCAGCGTCGGGCCAATCATCGTGAACACGACGCAATCGATTACGGCAGCTAAATGGAGATTTTTTAAGAATTTTAACGGATTGTGTAGTCGTTTAGCTTGTCATTAAAGGTGCGTGCAACCCAAAAGTTCCTAAAAACCTACCAACAAGCAACATTTTCGGCCCGTACCGATCGGCCAGATACCCGGAGAAGGCCATCGTTACGAGACCACCGTAAAATATAGCACCAAATAAGGCCGACTGCATAGAGGGAGACCACATCAAATATCCCTAAAAAATCTTAAGGGGCTAAGAAAGGTGCGTCTACCACATAGCCGTCCTCCTTGGCCACGCTCTCGTCAACGATGGGTTTGCACACATCGTGGGAGTGGTCGATGGGCTCGTTTTTGTAGAAGTTTTTGAGTTCTTCAGGAGCGTAGGCTGTGGAGTTTACCTTAAATGGAGCGTGAAATAGGAGAGAGAGAGAGAGAGAGAGGCAGAGAGAGCAGGATAGAGAGCAAGAGAGATATTTAAACTCCACTTACCATACACGTGATCCCCATGCTCAAGTTGACTCTCATAGAAGTCGTTGAGAAAAATGCGGCCATCAGCAGAAAGCAAACGCGGAGCCTGTGGGAATGAAGTGAGAAAAGTGAGGGTCGCCTCTCCTTTTCCTTCTCCTCCTCATCTTCGTCTTTTTTTGGCATAATCTAAACCGTATAAATAGCGATCTTTTAAAACGCAAAAAATAGACCCAAAAAATGGATAAAGCAAGGAAGACAAAAGATCGAAGCCCCGAAGCCCAGACGCCAACTTTTATGTGTAAGAAGAAATGATGCAAGCGATGTCTAGACAAAGGGAAAAGCCGAATCGACTGATGAGACCACAGCTCCTCCCGTTTTTTTTCTTGATCTGGTTGGACCCTGGAAAGAGCGCAAAATAAAAGCTTCCCGGCCGGGCATCAGCCTCCGCCGGTCAATCGAACAATTCCCGGGCGCATGAACAACACCTATTCAATTTCATGCCACATAAATTTATAAACAGCTGACGAATCGGGAAATCAGGTGGTAGGAGGGAAGACAATGAGGACAAATTGAGCGCAATTTTCTAATATCCTCGAGAATGACTTCCAAAAATTATCCGAGGTCTTTTTCCAGGGTTTCAAAGATCTTCAAAGAGTGGAAGCCTTAAAACGTTCATAAATTGCCTAAAAACATATGTGTTCCTTCGATATTGGAAAATTAGTGATTCCCCGCAGCTTATAAAGGTTCAAAAACCAGCTGACTGTTCTTAAAAAATGTAAGTGGCTGTTTTTAGGTAATTTTGCAAAATTCAAAAAAAAACCATTTTTATAATGGCAATAAAACCAAGACGCTCACAAAATTTGCAGATAAATTCTCCTAAAAAAATCACGAATTTTTTAAGCGCAGTGGCGGATAATCGAGGATTCCAGAGCTGTTGCTCAAAACCAGATGAAAGACATTTTTTCGTAAAATCAAACAAATCCTGGAATTTGCCTGTTTATGGTAAATTTCCCATGAAATTTAAGGGCCAGGCGTAAGCAAGGTCTTTATGGGGATTTCGTGTCGTGAGAGTGGGACGAAAATACCCGCAAAGTTCGTCTGGGCCGGCAATGGGATGAGTGGGGAGAGGGAGGTCAGGAATGGCCAGCTGGACCGAGGTGGGGGTGAAGCCTAGAGGAGATGAGGGAGAGCCCAGACGGCACACATCGATCCAGGGATGGGGCCCAGAGAAGGACAAACAGAAAGAGAGAGAGAGAGAGAGAGAGAGAGCACACCTCACCACAACAACAACAAACACCACATTTCCGCTTTCTTGTGCTACCTGGGTTGAAGCCGTGTACTTTGGTGTGCCCCAGGAAATCAAGAGACCCAAAAAATACGGCGTTAAGCCAATGACGCAACGTGACGAAATTTGAGAAACGCGGCGTGAGGCTTTATTTTGGTGCCCCGGGGCAATAAATTATTTTATCCTTTTGTTTTGATATTTTGCGCAGGATTCATTTAATTTCGTAGACATATTTCTTCGTCTGAATTTGATTTGCGCAGTGAAAGGCTCATCCTCTTGGGTTTTTGATAATTTTTGGGTATTAGATGTCGCGATTAAATTTGTACTTTTATGGGGTTTTTGAGCAAATAAAAACAGGCCCGATAGGTTTCCATACATTTAATTTTTTCACTAAGAATTTAAACTTTCCATATCCTGAAAATTCATATAATCCGGTCAGGCTGCGTAGTTTATAAAGCTCCATATTATTTAAGCCGCCTTCTACAATTTCATTCGGAAATCAAAGCATTTTCCAAATTGCCCAGGCAAGTCAACGACAACAACAATCATGCCAAAAAGAAATTTCGGCTGGCTGCTGATGGCTTCTGGTATTGAGTTTGCCTACGCACTAAAACACACATGCTATTGAGAAAACTACAAAAAATGACGTGCAAAGCAAAGAACGGTCCGAAATTGTGTGCAGGGGTGTACCCCGGAATCACCGGGCTTTTCGGAAGCAGTCGCGATCGCCAGATCTTGGGCGTCTTATCTTTCCGGAGGCCCGAAATGGAAACTCTGCCCATCTGCCGGTGGGCTAACAATGGCCGCCGGCAACAATAGGGATCAAAAATTAAGCGGGAGCAAAAAAAAAACTGTAAAACACAAAAGTTATCCTTAAAACATTATTCTTTGAAATGTTGGCGCTCGTTTTTGGCTACGTTTTCGCAGTTAGCATGGCGATGTTGCCTGCCCTGCATAATACCCTGCCGAGAAATGATCACTTACTCACTTACGGTTGCTGCCGATTTTAATAATAAAAAGTGGCTAAAATTCCCAATTCAGGCAGCATTTTCGAAAATCAAAAAATTGGGTTCCGATCGGTAGAAGACGGCCAAATGCGCAGGGGAGGTTTTTGGGACACCCTGTATTTTTGAGATTCTTGTTTTCGAAATTTTGGTTTTTGGTACTCTGGCTACGCCCGCTATCCCGACATGAGTATGCCATTTTCTCATAATCTTCCGTATTTTATATTGTCTGTTTTTCAGGTATTTTTATTTTAGCATTTAAATCATAAGCTCTTTATTCTCGTTGGAACATGGAATGGCTGTTGTTCGACCGGTATCTCATCGTAGTTGCCGTCATGCAAAGTTCATACAAAACTCCCGCAAATACAATAAATAAATTAACTAAGGAGGCAATTATAAAAAACAGAAAATATCAAGAATACAAGAAATACATCGGAAAATTGGCTAATTTGGGGCGAGCCCGTTGTGATTTGGGGTTGGTACTTTTATTCTGGCCAGCGCGAAGAACTGCTCGCTGCTGGTCGATTTTTCACTAAAAGTTTAAGATATAAAATACTCTTGTCGCCACAGTCTCTCTCTCGCTCGCTCGCTCTCTATCTCTTGCTCTCTCTCTCTCTCTCTCTCTCTCTCTCTCTTACCGGTTTGCTCGCACTCGAATCCCAAGTTGATACCAGGCTTCATGGCCGTTCGACACCTTTTCTTTCACCCGAATTTGCATAGATTCGATGTTGTGTTCATCGGATAGCTTTAAAAAAATATAAATTTTCATATAAATTTTTTAGTGATACCTGGTCCATTATTGGCTGCTCAATCCAGACCAATTTATTTTCATTCATTACCAAAGTATAGGCGCATATTTGTCCGCCGTCATTCTGGAAAGATGGCTTTAGTTCATTCTCTCTCTCGCTCTCTCTCTCTCTCTCTCTCTCTCTCTCTCTCTCTCTCTCTCTCTCTCTCTCTCTCTCGTCCAATCCCATTAAATGGTTATAATTCCCATACCTGAGCAGCCATGAACAAATTTCCATTCAACAGCTGTAAATTACTCCAAATAGCATCGTCGGCAACACTCGGACAATTTCCCACGGTATTTGAACAAACACAGGGTACGCCATTTTTCCTAAATCCCAAAATACTACATCGCGCCCGCAAGAGAACATACCGTAATCTCGTCAGCCTCAACCCTTGAAAGCTGGGCAGATACCCGACGGTTTCCTCCCCACGCGTCTCGGCTTCCAACAGCGCTGGCGGGTCGGATTTGGTCAGGAAATACGCCCTGTTTTTGAAGATTACAGGGCCTCGGATTTCGCAGTCCATCGAGAACCTGAAAATTATTGTCATTAGTGGTTGTTTTTGAAGCGTTACTATCCCTCTAGAATGTTTCCACTGACCGCGTCAACATGTTCAGCTTGATCGGAAGTGGCCGCTCAAGGCTTGGAGCGCGGACTTTGAAGGACAGCTTGGCTTTCCGGAATGGAACGAGCGTCAAATCCATCCGGTCAAACACCGGGAACGACACCTTGATCATCACCGACCAAAAGTTCTAAAGAAAATTTAAGGTTGGATCAGCTTGCTGACATTTTCCAGCTTTGGCTTCTCGATATCAAGCGAATTCTGGGAGATGTGGCTTTCAGAATGTGAGGATAGGGTGCGCTGAGCGGAAATCCGGCTCGGGAGATGTTCATCCGAATTCGAGCTGTCAGAGGTTGAGGCGGAGAGTCGTTCTTTGTTCACCTAAAAGGAGCGGTTTTTCCATGAGAAGAGAGAAAGAGAGAGCGAGAGAGAGAGAGAAAGAGAGATCGAGAAAAGCATTTTCAGGAACACAAACCTGTTGAAGAAAAAGTTGACGATCCGAGCTCCTCCTCGATTTAATAAATTTCTTATTTTCCTTCCGCGATAAAAACGAAACGACGACTACCGCTGGCGCTAGTCGATTCATGTTGACCTAAATTACAAAAGTTGCATTTTAAAGACAACAGAAAACCTTTGAAGAGCTCTACCAACCTCATAGCCAAACGGCTTCAACTGGGTCTTAATCTCCTGTATAACATCCACAACTCCCTCTCTCAATATCAATAAAAAGAATTCGAAGCTTTTCGTGGAATGATTTTTCAAGACGGCCATTACCCGGAAGGGAGTTCTAAAAAAAATTAAATCATCCGAATTTTCAAACTTACTCAGTGATCGTCGTAAATCTCGCCCAATAATAGTGGCTGCTCGTTAGGATTAGGGGCAATAAATAATCAACGATCTGGGGGTCCTGATTGGCGTTACGGTATTTGATTAACCGGAGGGTATTTTCCTTCTCGTTGTGAAAAAGAGCTCCATTTTCTACAATATCAAAGGCAGCGGCTGGGCCGGCTGGAATATCTTCGGGTGGCCACATGCATAGGCTGGCCGCGGCTGAAAATTGAACTTTCGCGCTGTATAAAAATGGCAGGACCAGAAGATCGAATGAGAAGGTATAAAATACAGTTAAATTTGGAAAAACTAATCGGAATCTGTATCAATAGGTCCAATATAGTATAAAAATAGCTGGTATGACGTTACTTTACCCCCCCCCCCACAGCCGAAGGATTCCAAATTTTTCGGTATTTTTGCTTGTTTTGCCCGAATTTTTGAAATGCCATTCGATAGAGCGTCGAACAATATACTGACCGTTTTAATTTGAGCCTACAATAATGTAAAAGAAAAAAGTTATAGCCAAAACCTTCCGGCTGGGGCGCGGGGGGGGGTAAGGTAAAGTGTAGCCAAACAGTTATATGATGGTATAAATAGTAGAACCAAGAATAAAGGAATACTTAAGGAGAATGGCAAGCATGACGACGCAAAGCGCGCACGCGGCTCATCTGAATTAAAGGCGTCGTAAGATTCCATATGGTCATAACAAAACAAAACAAAACAACAAATTCTGTAACTATACCTTAAACGTCCATTAAAAGGGTATAGTGATGTACCGGATGCTTAATTAAGGCATAACGATCAAAAAGAATTTTTTTTGAACAAGAAACGGGCCCCCTATCTGCAAGCAGCTGCTGATTCAGACGCTTTGGGTCTGTGACTCAAGCAATAAACGTGGAAGGGGGAAAGAAAATTAGGAGGAATTGCAAAAAACAATTACCATATTAAACTTATGGTTATATTGATGGCATCAAAGAAAGCCTTGGATGTGAAATTCGTTAGGTGCATAATTGGGGAACGGCCGCGGAATCAGGTGACGGCTGGGATGGGGTGATAAGAGGTTTGGTGCATACACGCCACGCGTAATATTTTGCCCAAAACGCCCGGATAGCCGCTTGATAAAGGCGCATAATAAGGCGGTTTGAAGTGAGCCGAGAAAAAGTGGAAAGGGCAATTGGGCACAAACTGGGCACATATTTTTTTGAGGGCTGTACTATTGGCATTGTTTTCTACAACTTTTCAGGTGAAAGATAATCAAACGTTTACTCCAGTAAAAGTTGAAAATGATTAGAAAGCTTATTCTCAAGCCAGGAAAAGCTGAGCTTTCCTGCAAAACATTTTTTCAGCGTTATAAATTTTTCAGAATCCGAACTTCCAAAAAATGAATTTAATTGTTTTGAGACCGACATCTGAAGGAGCCTTTCGTTTTGCGAGCAAGTCCGTTTTGCCTAGCTCCACGACGACGAAATATAGGAAAGCTGAATAAGAAAAATACAAACATGAAAATCATAAAATTACGACGAGCTATTTGCCTCTTTATTTCTGGACCAAAAATGAAACTAGTTAACCGAAATTGCAAACTCGCAAAACCTGCACAAACCACACGAACGTGAATGTCAACCCCAGCCCCACGCCCCGCGCGAAAAACCACTTTCGAAAAAATGCTGACGATGCGGGCCGCGCGGCTACCGGCCTGATGAAATATTCGAGTGCGCGAGAATTTGAACTTTTCACGGGGGTTTTGGAGACATCAGTTTATCGCAAATTCATAGCGGAAAACCACGTGGAAAAGGGTAAAATATAGTCGAAAATTTGTTGTGACCATTGAGATGGTCTGGGGGTACCGTTTTAACCTTGAAAAGTGTGTTTGGCGCTCAAAAGGGGAGCGGTGAAACTGGGTAGGTAGCTAGCAGGTGGATTATTGGACTATTGGTTTGAAAAGTACAAATCACGAATTTAGGGCAGATTTAGACGGTACTTTAAAGGGATTTAGAAGGCAAAAGCTTGATCATCTTTTAGAATGGACCAAAATCCAATAATAACTATTTTTACAGGCTTTTGGTATCTTTAAAATGTAGAAGTAGTGCACAAAGAAGCCGTGCAAGCTATAATTAAATTGTATAATTAACAAGCATTTAATCAAGGCAATAATTAACTTTAAACGAAGCTCGAAAGCAAAAATTTCGTCAGATTTAAGATTTTTTGGCATTTTTTGCGCCAAATTTTTTATGCTTTTATGAATTTGAAAAAGTAGAAAGAAAAATAGTTTTTTAAAAAGAAAGTACATCTTGTAGTTTCGTTCAAGCCCAGAAGTGAAAAGAAACACTCCGGGCCGTGGGGGCGGACCCGGAAGCGTCTTTGTGCGCCTTTCTCGGCCCCCTTGAAAGCAAATACTCGAGCCAGGGTGACGGGAATTCGATAAATCTAACAAGGGAAGTGCACGACCGGCCCACGAGAAATCGACACGAGACATAGTCGTTCTGATAGAATTGGATACGGGGATTCCGAATCTGTAATCAGAATTTGCTAAATAAAACGGAGAAAAAAGTTATGAAGCTTCAAAGTTGGCCAAATCGCCAAAAACCGTACCTTTAAGGGCCCGTAAAAACCGGTGGAACGGAATTGAGGAGAAAAGAATTAGTGCAGCTTGTTCAGCAGAAACAGCGCTTTCGAATGAGCTGTAATACGTAGCATTTGCAAACAATTCACTGAAAAAAGTTTTTTTGGATTCACGGGCAAGGGTATGGCCTGTCAAGTTCATAGAAGAGATTTTCGCGAAATCATCGTAAACTTGAAGTAAGATAGCTCATTCGAAAGCGCTTTTTCTGCTGAACAAGATGCAATAATGGGTTGTGGCAGCAATTCCATTCCCTGGCCTTTACAGGCCCATAAAAGTCCTATTTTCGGCGATTTGGCCAACTTTGAAGCTTCATAACTTTTTTCTCCGTTTTATTTAGCAAATTCTGATTACAGATTCGGAATCCCCGTGTCCGATTCTATCAGATCCACTATGTTTCGTGTCGATTTCTCGTGGGCCGGTCGTGCACTTCCCTTGTAAGCCGAATTTGATTTGTGCCCTCTACCCACGAGATTGGGGACAGAAATAGGGTGGATTTGGGGTTATTTTAGGGTTAAAGAGGCTGACAAGCATAGATTTCTACCGAGTTGAGACGTTCGCCATGCACAATGTGTCGTAATCGATGAGGCCATTTAACGGTTCGGAATCCATTTCCAGTGAAAAGTTGAGTGGGTGCGGTGCGTGTCGCGGTGGTGAAAAATTTGGAGGAATACTTACAGTAAAAAATGAAAAAGTTTTAGGGAAATCGTTTATAATTCCAATGATGGAAATATACGCGTTAAATCTTGTAAAATCGATACGTCAAATCTCCCCTAAACCATCCTGTTTTCCACATAAAAAGTCATATGATATTCTTATGTGATAGAGAATTGAAGGATTAGAGAGAGAGAGAGAGAGAGAGAGAGAGAGAACGAAAGATAGAAAGAGAGCGGGAGTGAGAACGTGAGCGTAAAACCGGATTATTTCCATGACCTTTCAACCGGTCATAAACCAGAACCAAACCCGTCACGCATAAAAAACCCGAGGAATGACACCAGATTTCACGCGGAAATTGCAAAAAAACGTGGCAGTACCGATTAGGGCTGGAAATTCGACAGGGAGCTCGTGGTCTGATTGCCCACCCGGTTGCGCGCATACATTTATTGGGCGGTCAGCCCCATGCCCATGCCGCGACCCTTGCCGGGTATTTGCCATCGAAACGCGCCATTCGAGGCGGTTTTTTGGAAATTCCAGTCGGGCTACGACATTACAATCTATGACTTGGTAGTTATACCTATACTCGTGAGTGATAGACGAGTTACGAATTTTTGTCTTTTTATGCACTTGCATCAAGGGGTTTCTTTTCAAGCAAATGGTTTTCTCGAGCTCCGATGTCCGCCATACATAAAAATCTCACGGTTTTTATAACGCTTTCCAATAAAAAAAGATTACAATATGTCATCACATGATTTTATCTAATTCAATAAAATAAAAAAGATGCTTAAAAATATTTGGTTTGGTAAGGAAACTGGTTATTAATAATCAGGAAAATCGGAGAAATAACAAGTTAAGGATAGTGAAAAGGTATATTCAAGGATTAACGTCTGAAAGTGTTCAAAAGTTAAATATGACGTTCTTTTTCAAAAAACACTCTCAAATTCAATCTGAATAAACACAAAATATCGAATGGAGGCTATTTTCAAAGGTCAAAAAGTCATCGTAAAATTCTTCAGCCGCTACTTTATGGCTCCACATTTCAAGGCACGGCACAAAACAGGTGCAAAACCAGTGGGGGGAAGAGGCGATCTTGTCGCCTGGCCTGCACGGCCACGTCAAACCGTCACCGAAAAAACACGGGCCCTGAGACTAAAAGGAGGGGCCCAGTTGAGGGCCCAACGGCTAGGGTGTCTTCCCCTCTCTGTGGTGCCCCCGATCGACACGGCAGCGTCTGGGCCCTCCCCTTTTCAGGCGGTCTCTCTCCTCTTTGCTCTCTCGCTTCTCCACCCCTTTAAACGCAAAAGAAGCGGCACCGGGCCCCTAGATGGCCATCTGTTCCGGGGGGAGTGGCCGTTAGAATTGAGGTCTATTATGGGGGTTTTTCTATGGATGGAGAATTGCAGCGGAGTTAGAAAAAGTCCCAGAAATGAGCAATTTTTTCGGGGGTGTTTAGAATGCCTTTTTAAATAGAATGTTTTCCTAAATGCGTTAAATCCAATTATGAAATCAAGAGTTTTCTGATAATTTTCTATAAATTTAGCCCGAGATAATGCAATTTTTTCAATTTCTTCGAGAGTAAGAAATGTAAATTTTTTGAATTCCTTAAATTCTCAGATATTACATAATATGGAAAACTTCAAACTAAATTTATATAGCAGTATTAATGATTCAATCATTGGCTTAAAATACGTGATTCGTAAGTATTTTAGTTATTTGAAAGAAGGTGGGGCTCTAAATAATAATACATTACGTCCTGGAAAAAGTTGAAAAAGCAAAAAGCCCATTTTTTTCTAGAGATTTACGAAAGAGAAGAAATCACGTATAACATTATTGCAAAAGTAGGATGGACCACAAATTATACATTACGACACGAAAATGGTTCCAAAAGAGGATTTCCTGCTTTTTCGCACGGTTTCACGCATCAAGAAAACCAAACACCCGCCAAATCCCTACACGACGATTATCCCCAGCCCATTCAACTGCCTAAGCGTTCCCCGGGGCGCCAAACTCCGACTTTTTACGCTGAAAAATTGGTGTCTGGACGGCCAAACAACCCGACACGCTTCCCGGGGTTCATCAATCTATGACCCAAATCTCGAAAAACGGGCGGTGAACGATGGTCCTCGCCGGGTGGTTGGGTTGCCGGAGGGTCTTTCGGTAGCTTTGCCTTCCAGAGTTCTAGCTTCTCGTGGTTGTGTCAAGACAAATGTTGCGCAACTTGACTCCACCGGTTCCGCTTTTGGGTTCAAGTTCATTTCTCTCACAAACTGACGTTTTGAGCTCTAAAACCCCTCAAAAAAAAATTCAGGGTAGTTTCTGGGTGTAAAACGACATCATTTCTCGAGAAATTTGACTCACAGTTAAAACCATCTTTCTGCCATTTTGAAATGCGACTTTTATATGCAAGTTTTTATTTAAAAAATCTTCTAAAAAAATTTACGGTCCTTTAATTCGTGAAATGAATAATTTCCCGAAAAATTGGCTCTAAATTCAAGCAACTTGTCCTTTATGCAAATTTTTTATTCAATTCAGCTGTCAAAAACCAAAAAAATCACACACAAAAATCAATAGGTGAATTTGCAACATGTTGCGCCCAGAAAGAACGGGGCACATGACGATAGAGGAAAGTACGCGGGGCGAATGAGCAAACAGATGTCAGGCGAACGAACGTCGAAAAACGTAAAATTTACAGCCACACTTCACTTTTCAGGCTCTTCAGAAGGTGGCGTAGGATCTTCCGGTTTTTCTTCGGCGGTCCCGGTTGGAAGGCCAAGTCGATTGCTCGTGTAGATTTTTACTTTTTTCTGAAAATGACGATATAGTGAAGCTAGGGGTTTAAGGGGGCTAGAAAGCCGAAATTCGACCCCTCCGATTTGCTCGGCCTCGACAACTACAAATACTCTAAAATGCACCCAAACCTGTTTGAATAAATCGAATTAGCTTGAGATTTTTAGACGTTTTTCGATGCGTCGCATAACTTTCGATAACTAGTTGATGAAAGTTGTAGATTTTTACGCTTATCTGACCCTTTAAAACCCAAGAATCTTACCTTGCTAATATTGGATTTATTAGCTATTGAAAATACCTGTATCGTTGCATGGATCGGTTCCATAATCTTATAGTTCTTCGGCGCATTAATGGGTATTATTGGCCGCAAGTCCTCATCAAGGAAAATTTTTGTCGTGACTCCAGTCTCATCAACGACATTTATCGACAACGGATCTCCAGCGTTTTGAGACCCGAACGACTCATCTGGTACCAAACTTGCCACTGAAGGACGTGGATCGGATGGTGCCTGAAAAATCGATAATTACTGCCAAAAATCGGTACGATACCTCAGTCGGATCCGGTTCCTTGAAATGTATAAATGGCATAATCGGTTCGGCTTTCTTCTTCATTTCGGTGGGTCCAATGATGTAGTGCATACTAGATAGTAGGTGCTCTTCATCTTGCTTTGCCTCTGAAGCTTGTATCGCCCCGGTTTCGACAGCGTCATTTGGGGCATTTGGTAGCGGAATTCCGAGAATACCCCGTAAGGGTATTAAAGCCGGCATTCCCAGGCTTGTCGCCTCTTTATTTTGAGTAGTAGTTTCTTCTATCGCTTTGATCGTACCCATCGTTTCCAAGCCGTTCGGTGGCGTGGGGCGTACTTCAGGCGCTCGGGTTTCTTCAGGCTTAGAGTCTGTGGTCAATAAATCCTGATCTTCTGTGGCTGCCTCTTTAATTTCCGGGTTTGGGATGGATCCAATCGTTGTGCTGATATCGGAATTTCCCTTCGGAATCCCGCGGTACATTGTGGTTTCGGGATTGGAGTTTGAAGTCTCGGTGTCGTCCCCAGGCCAAGGGTGCGCTGGCTCGATTATTGGGAGGCCTGAATTAAAGCCTTTTCACGTTGAAAATGTATTAATTCTACACAGCGCTTTCAAAAATAGGTATTCAATAAAAAAAGTTACCTGGAGGTGTAGCGCACTTTTCTTCACTTTCATCACTACCATCCGGACAATCCTTGGTATCGTCGCAAAGCAAGTCACGAATTATGCACTCTCCCGATTTGCATCTGAAAGTTTGCTTTGCTTTTCTGTCCGTTTTCTCTCCATCGGTCTCTCTCTCGCTCTTTCTCTCTCTCTCTCTCTCTCTGTCTCTCTCTCTCTCTCTCTCTCTTCTGGAAATAACTCACAAAAATTCGAAAGGCTGACAACCAATTGTCGATTCGTTATGTTTCTTCTCAAATTTTTGCATAATCACCGGAAGAGGCACCCCAGGGCCCATTCTTGATGGTATTTGGCGCGGGTTTTGTAGAGGTTCTAAAATACTTAAATTTACAAATTTTCTCCAACTTTCTGCAGGGCTCGTGACGTTGATATGGGTACAATTGGCCTCGTCGAAGTTGTTGTCACAGTCTAAAAAAGCTTAAGATAATCGTGCCCCCGTTTTTTATTACAGGTATCCGTTTGATCGGTGGTATGGTACCTGTCCGCCCATCACAAAGCCATTCATGCATTATACACCTTGTCACGCCCAAATAAACGCAGTCCGGCTGATCGCCATGGCATCCCTGTCCGGCTTCTAAATGTAGCAATGCAAAATGAAGGATGCCAAAGGTATTCAAATCCCTCTATCCTACTTCTCCCCAAAAAGCAAAAAGGAGTAGGGGGCACACGGAGTTGAACCATGGACCTATCGGACTGCAGCCGATTGCTCTACCACTGAGCTATACCCCCGGGTGGGAGCGGGCGCCGGGAAGGGGGTGTTCTGTCTTCGGCCCGCCACCCGGTTCGAGAGGATGCCTGTTTTGGGGGTCCTCTCGAGATCAAGGATGATGTATTGACGTACGCAAACGGAAAAGATGGTTTTGCTTAATAAAAACAGAATGGAAATCTTAAAAAATTAAGAAGAAATAATTGGAGGCGAAAGTAAAAATGACCCTACAAGCTGTAATTAATTTCAGGGGCTGGCAAGACAGGAATAGGGGGCTTTTTGGTGCAGGTTGGATTCAATTTTTTCGATTCTTTCGCTACTCGACGCGCATCGAGCTGGTTACGCCGCGACGAAGAGATCGCAATGGATCACGAGCGTCGAGTATCGCGATCGCGGGCTCACGCCTTACTATTAGAAGCTTTATACCAAATAAAATCTAGAACCATGCCTTGGCCGCCCCTTTAGAATGGCCTCTTACTCGAATGCTGATGACAAGCAACCGAATGCTCATCACTCCCATCATCGCAGTCATTCCGCCCATCACACATCCAAATTGTTGGTAAGCACTTTTCCGGTTGCCCCGTGCATTGGAACTCGTTATCGTTGCACGAAGCTGACGATGTTAAATGATGAAGTCTAATTTAATCCTTACCTGCAAATTCCAAAAAGGCAAAAAGCAGAGTTAGGGTCAATATTATGTATCTGCTACTTGGTCCCATTTTGGGGGCATTATGCGTTGAAAATCGAGTTTAAACGATCCTCGAGCGACTTGTAAAGATTCTAGCGATTTTCAAGGTAAAATCAGCAGAATAGTCGCGAGAATCTGCGAATTATGCAAGTTTTCAGCGCAAATTCGTACTGGCCTAGTCGCAAAAGGCTGGCTGTTTTCCAGCGCGACGATTTCTGTTGCCTGCCGCTGCCTAGGGATGGAAGACCATGACGACCGTGGGCGGGCTCGTTGTATATTCTGGGGCTCTTGGATTCTGGAATAGGAGATGAATAAATATTTGGAAAATTCGTCGGCTCAAGCAAGCGAAACAGACAAAGGATAACGGCAAAAATGGCAAAAACGGAAAGTGAAGAAGGCAAAACGTAAACTGCTACGTTAAAAATTTCTACAAAGGAATTTCGCTAGAATTCACGGCAAATGACTAATTTGTGCACATGTAGCTATGCAGCTGCCATTCCAAAAAACTTTGAAAAATATCGAACATTTGATAAGATATTTCGTTAAATTTAGATATTTTACTCTTTAATTAGTTATTTCGCAAGACCAAGATTTTGTGCCTCTTTTTCTCCCTAAATTTCCCAATCCAAGATTTCATGCCCATCCTCATCAGCCGCTCAATCCCCGACGTGTTTTGTAACCGGATACCCTGCAACAATAGAAGGGCAAATTCTTCCTAGCCGCTTGCTCTCCAAAATCCCAGAACCAAGCCAAGCCAGGTAGGCGGCCCGCATCTGCTGACAGACCATTTCGCCCGCTCGTCTACACTACTGATGCCACTTTTTCGCGTGTAGAAGTGGATGCTTCGGGCCGGGGCGAGGCCCTAGTGCTCGCCCTCCGGCCAGCTGTTTGGGGTCAGGGCCCCGCTCGAACCGGCCGATTAGATTTCAGTTGTCCCCGGGTTCTAGACAGGCCATTCTTGGGAGATACATCCAACTTGAGCGTTGGGCTGATATACAATACTAGCACCTCTGTGCACCCTTTAGTATATTGTATAACATTGTAAAAATTAACAAATCGATTTTGTCTTGTTTTCTTCGTGACCTTTTGTGTAATTTTTTGTTTTTGCGCTACGGGGAACTATAAAAAAAGATATTCTGGACTGCAGAAAATTCTCAGAACTCCCAATTAGCATCTCGATTCTCAGAAACTTTGCAAATTTTCACCTGACAACTTGTTTACCAGAATTTTGAGGCTCCTCGAAAAACTCGAAATTTTTCTTATGTGATTTTCCGAGTTACCTTAGGAAGTAGCCCATGAAAACATTCAAAAAGATCTTTTCCACACTTGATTTTCGCATTTTTGAAAATCTCTAGACTCCACAGACTTTCCGAGTCAAATGAATGCCTTTGACGCCCATTTTTCGCCATTTTAGAATGCTTTTTATCTTGTTTTTTTTAGAATTAGATGTTTTTTTGCATTTTTTAGACCAGAAAAACGACCCCGCCCCATTCAGATTTGATCTCCAGTGCCCCGGCCCGGCCAGTGCCGACTCGAAAAAGCTTGGCAGCTTCCTGGCGGGCCCCCAGGCGGAGGAGTGGTCGATCGACGCAGAAAAAAAGAAGTAGACCCTCTGAAATTGGCCCCATCGAACCCCTGCTGGAACTGCAGCTTCTTCCCCTTTTCTGTCTTCCTTTCTTGGGGCCCCCTCGTTTTTTTTCCAGCTGCCCCGGCCATCATCAGGATGTGTGGAGGCGGCGTGGCCCAGATTTGGCGCTGATCTGGCGGCTCTTGGCCCATTAGGCGGTGTGCTATATAATTAGGAACGTGGATTAATGGAACAGCTGTCGCACCTGGGGTTAATATCGTATGCTTCAAAGCGTATTTTCTTGTTTTGCATATAATACGATTTCGTAATTTTTTATAGGCTTTTTTTTTCTGATGTTTTCTATTTTAATTGTCACCGAAATCCCGTAATAACCCTTGTATTTATGCATTTCAAAAATTTGAATAGATAATCATAGCTTTTTCCCATTTTTTGACGCCCAGTGACAAATTTTAACAACTTGTTTAGTTCCTTAAAGACCTATTGAAATTGCCTATTGTGTTAGAAAGATAAAGCATGAATTTTTCAGGAAATTCCTATTTATAAGCTTGTTTACTGCAAAAGTAAGCTGGAGACTTTTTGGAACCAACCATAGACTGGTCTCAAAAACCCCCGCTCTTCAAAGAGGCGCACCTAACAATTTATACAGTTCCACAAGCCCGAGCTGTTCCGCGTTCTGTGTACTCCGGCGAAAATGCGCAAAAAAGATTTTTCTCGGGCGTTGCTGTTCGAATACATATTTTATGTTATGATCCTTTAAAGGGCATAATGATGCTATTTAATAATAGAAAATAAAAGCGAGAGAACAAATCAGAAATAGCGCAAAAAAGGTAAATATGGCACCGCCATCATTATTTCGCGCTCCTTCGCTCTAGTTATCTCGCTATTTCTCTTTCTTTATTTCGCTCTCTCTCTCGCTCTCTCTCTCTCGATCGCTCTCTCCGTCACTCTCTCCCTACCATTCCCTCGCCTTCTTTCATTTTCACCCGTTTTCTGACAAGAAATTGCAAGATTATGAAAGAAGAACGCTCATTAATGCATCCACCTATCTATTCATGCCTTTAAAGTACACTTTAAATAACACATATCGCGAAGTCCTGATATTTCCATAAATTATTCACCATCTCCGATTGTTTCCGTCCCATCGGCATGAATTTTCCATGCTCCTGATGCCCGGAGGTATGGACAAAAAGTTTTCCAAAAAACGAGCGCTACCGGCCGGCCCAATCTCGGTCGAAGAATTATTGCGGAGCCTTTGCTTGGGTCCTTCTGAAAGCTCGGAATGGGCCCTTTTCTTCTGGGCCCCTAGCCTGTCTGCGCCCTCCCTCACTCTACCCCTGGAAGGCCCAAGCGCTGCCTTGGCCCTCCTCCCACCTCCCGCACGAAGCACACCCATCAACCATTAGCCATTCGCTTCTGCCACACGGCCGTTCTCTCGCTGGCTCTCTCCCTCTATCTCTCTCTCTCTCTCTCTCTCTCTCTCTCTCTCTCTCTCGCTCTCTCTCTCTACTGTCATTAGGCGGCCAGGGTGTGCATTTATGGACTCGTGGAGTCTGAGATTTGCCGGTGATTATTGAGCTTTTACCTCAAAGCTAAAGGAAGTGCTGCAGGCAGACAAAATATTGGATATGAATCACAAGTTTTTGTATCGTTTTGAGAAGCATAAGCAACCAAAAAGAGTCCGCCCTGGCCTTTCAGAGCCTTCATAAAAATTAAAAATTTCGGTGACCGGTCGGGAGCTTTTCTTGTTACCTCTGAACCCTTCTTAGTTTATTTTATTTGTTTTCAAAGCAGCAAATCTCCAGCAAATTTTTGTTGCGCGAAAAGCTTTAAAACTAAAAAGGCCTGTTTTGGCTTGTTCCAGACGCGTTATTTTTAGGGCATTTTCTTGTTTTACGCGTTACTTTAATTCCAGACGACCGATGAAAATCCCTTCTTGACCCGAATAATTTAATTCTACGTCGCGCCTGCCCAAACACGTGCTTAAAATTCCGAAAACATGCGTTCACAATATCCCGCTCACCTCAGATTTTTCCTGTTGCGGATTTCGGATTTTTCGGGTGTAATTTTATGAGCTTGAGATTCGGGCTTTGCATATAGCCAAGTTTGCGCTACATTTTTGCGCTGCATCGCATGGCTCGCTAGGAACTGAAAGCTTGCTTACGTTCCCCCGCATCAACGAAGGGTCCATCCATGTCCCCATGGCGCGACAATGGCTCACTTTGTCAAGAGACTGGGTCGACGAGACGAGCGCGTCTTTGCCACAAATACGGATGTCGTTTCCGCTTGTATCAAAACAAGAAACTTGCATTTTTATGGGCGAAAGGCTTCAGTACTCAGATTTAAATTGCTACGTTTTTGCATTAAAATTGCTTTAAGGTCTATAACACGAGTCTGCTTAAATTTTGTGCCGATTCTAATTTGATCTTTGTCAAGTAACAATAACAAACAATAATATTTTTATTTTCACGAGCGTTTAATGTTGCCTAGAAAGAATTTTAAGAACATGTCGTAATTAGTTGGAGAGTCTACCCCTTTTGGGAGGGCAGATTCTAGAGGAAGAACACACAAAATTTGCCAAGCGGCAAATCCAAGACAACGGCAGCGGTCAGCGAACCAAGAAGATGGAGTCAAAACTCCGCAAACCACTCGAAAAGCCTAATTAGTAGAGAGAAAACACGGGTTAGGGTTAAAAGAGTTTATTACGTAGGCGCGGATCAGTTAAATATGAACAAAAGCTAGGATCTACAGCGGGGAAAGGTTACAAAAAGGGAAAAGTTTTAGCGGGGATCAAAAGGGGAGAGTTTAGAGGTCAAAAGGGACATAATATACAGAAAAACTCTTATGACCAAAACAAGAGGGAAAAGAAGGGCCAAAGGTGACGGGGTCGGGGGAAGAGACGGGGCTCCGCGGGAAAATCCAACGCTCTCGCCAGGCAAAGGGAAAACCGTGCGGCTCTGTGCTCGGTGAGCGCGCGCTCTGTCCTTGGCGCTTGTGTCGTTGCGTACTCGGCCAGAGTGACATCCAAACTGGTGGCATCCCAGGATCGTCGGTCCGCCGACGAACGAACCTGCGCGCCGGGCTTGGTAGAGTCCGGGATCCCGTAGTTGTACGTGGTGGCGATCTTGTAACGAGCCTGGCCACGGGTTTGACTCTACGTAGACGAATTACGCTCGAACATCCATGCTTCTTTCCAAAACGTACTTTTCCTTGACTTGACGGGTGGATGAGCTTGCGGACGCGTTTGCGTGATGCAGAATTGTCGATCCACGGGCAGGCATCCTTCCTTCAGAGAAAACGAACGTACTTGTATTTCTTGTCGGATCCTTTCTTCGTATCCATTCCTTGTTGTAGGCGTCGTTTCACATCCATTTCTTGTCTTATTCAATCCTTGTTGGTGGCCCGTGCACCTTCTCGCGTTCCATCGTCTTGCACGGGCAGGCCGCTGCGAGGGGGATACAACAAAAGGTGGGGCCGGGGAAAGGAAGGAATACACTTGAAAAGGAAATGCGGGAACGAGAATAACAACGTAGAAAGTTGTGAAAATAAAAACGGGGACGAGAAATACAATACGGTACGAGGAAAAGATGGTTTACTTTTCGTTGATTCCTTGTCGTGTAGTTGCGCATATAGTCGGTGACGACGGCGACGTAGAACTTGCGATCTTGACGGCGTAGACGTTGGCGACGAGCTTCACCACTTGTAGGAGACATCCTTCTGACGGGCTTCACCACTTTGAGGTGTTGAACGGCAAGTAGTCGGTGGTGATGACGAGAAGTGCTTGACCACGGTGACGAAATCCTTGGTGTGTGTAGAGCTTGAACGAGCGAGAAGTTGACGATCCGGGGAGCAGCACCGAACGAGAGCGAAATGGTCAGGTCCTTGACATCGACTCCTTCGAGGGCCGTGGCGAAAAGATCGGGCCAGCAGGGCTCGACCTCAACCTTGGCGGCCTTCAGTGGTGTAGAGATCTTGTCACCGGTGATCGTGACTTCATCATCCTGGGCGTAGACGCGAGTCCGTTCCTCGTTGGAAACCGTTGGCTCGGTCACATCGGGCTCTTCCGGCAAAGTTACCTGGAAAACGTGAAATGTAGACAAAATTTGGTAAAAACCAGAATTTTGAGAACAAAATCAATCAAATTGAATTCACGTGGAGGGCAAAGCAAAAGAGCGATGCGAGGCAGGGAATGCGCATGATTGGCGACGTTTTGGCGGTTTTTAGGCAAGAAAACACGTCCAAAATTTGCGAAAGTAAGGAAATATCGCGGGAAGACTTTTCATCATCGAAAAGAAAGTTCTCAAAACCTTTTTGCGGAAGAAATGAGCAACTTTTCGGCAGAATTTCGAAAATATAGCTTTGCGAGAGGCTATATCAAGGCGAAAAAGCTTTTTTGCGCGACTTTGGAGCCGAAACAAATCCTAAAAAAAAAAGGAATGTTTGCAGGGAGGAGCGTTTTTCGACATGAAAACGAGTTTCGAAAAGCCTTTGAAGATGAAAGACTGGTTAGCGACGAAATTTCGAAGCTTTGAAAGCAAAATTGGGCATGAACGTTGTAATAGCGGCCAATTTCAGCGAATCCGGCGGTAAAACGAGGAATAGCGACTTCTTTTCGACTTTTTGACGAGTAACGGTCGTGGAAAAGGTCCTTTTGGCCGGCAATCTCAAAAGTTATTGCTTTAGGAGCGGGTGAGAACGGAAATAAAACTTCATTCCTTAAGGGAAATGAATGGGCACACGCAACACAGCGTGCAAAGGCCACAAAGAAAACGGGAAACGAAAAACAAAGGCAAAAACCATCTTGCAAGGTTTCTTGGGAACTTTTCCAGTTGAAAAACGAGAATTTCGAAAACAAAATCTCGAGGAGGCTGCGGAAGTAATGGAAATGGTACTTTCAACGCAAAATGGGACGATTTCAATCGAAAATGAAAACGTGCGGGTATTCGAACCGTGAAAAATCGGTGGTTTCGTGGATTTCGGCAAAGTTTGGCGACAATAACATACAAAATTCTTGGCCAAAGAATAGAGTAAAATTGCGCGGTTGGCGGTGGAAAGGGCTCAACACGGCGGGAACAGGAACGTCTTTCTGAGCGTCGAAAGATAGAGAATTGCGCGGGCTGATCATTTCCCTTTGCAAATCCTGCAAATTTCGCACTTTTCAAAACGAAGGCGAGTTCTGGCATGGAGCGGATCGAGTGGAAATGGGGAAACCCAAGTCGAGATTCATAAAATCCGTTCGAAAAACGTGAAAATACGCCGTTTTCGGTACTTCAATCGATTGCGAGTAGGATTGGCGATATTCGCAGAGAATTGCACACAGAGATAACGTCGCGACAAGTTATTCTGTCGAATCATCAGTGAATAACGCGAAATCAACCCAAATTCCGGGGAAAGCGTTGGCGAGGAAAGTTGCAGCTTCAACTTCGTGGCGATATTGCGAAATTGCAATAATTCCGAGCAAGAGGTGGGGGGAAACAGGCATTTTGCACCCTGCACGCTAGAATCCGGTGCTTTTGTTAGCCCGGCGGGGAAGCCCATAGACTCTAGACGGCAAAAATACCTCAAATAAGGCCAATAAACTTCAACATGAAATGGGCTGTGCACAACGCCAAGACATGGACTGTAAGCCAAGGGTCGCCGTACAGCAACCATCCATGATGCGATGGATGTGCCCAGCCAAACCCTGAGAAGAGCTGAGATTACTGCCCTTGCAGGTAGAGCAGCGAGAAGACGGCCTCACCACACAGTCTCGTAGTGGCTCCGTGAATCGACCCTGCATCTCAACGGGGAGTACCATATTCCAAGAAAATGCGGCACAAACACTTTGCAAAACAACTGGCAACCGTCTTGCGCAGGGACGGAAGCTTGATTTGGTTCTAGACGAACCAGGTGCAATTGTTTGCGTGCACATTCCAGGAGTGTATGGCCACACTTTCCACATCGAAAGCATGGATTTGCTTTGTTCACCGGTCTCTGCGGTGAAAATGGTTGCCTACTCGAGGTCTTCTTGGAAATTCCTTGCCAAATTTTGGCTTTCCTCCTTTCGTTTCGCCTTCTTGGAAAAAGGACTTCTTCGGTGCTCGTTCGTGACTGATTCGTGGGCGAATCCAGTACACGTCTTGGTCAGATTGGCATAGACGCCGAATCGACAGCGGAAAACTCGCGGAATGCGAGAACTTTTGCCTCGGCAACTCTGGATGAGTTAGCCGGGCCTCCGAATGACCAATCTTCTTCACCCACTGGAATGGGACTTTCTCGCGTTCTATCACTGGGAGAGATCAGAACGGAACGGCGAGGGTGGGCAATGGACTTGCCTCAAACTAGTGATGGGGTTATTCAAATCAAATCCGGGGTCAAATCTCAGGATTTGATTAAGCTTCCGTTTCTTATTCAAATCTCCAAATTTTTGCATGCAAAGCACGGAAAAAGGGCTTTTTCAGCGCAAAACCATAAGAAAGGATACATTTTTAACTCTTTGCATGCAAAAATTTGGAGATTTGAATAAGAAACGGAAGCTTAATCAAATCCTGAGATTTGACCCCGGATTTGATTTGAATAACCCCATCACTACCTCAAACCCTTAGAAAAGCTCGGGAGAATGAGCGGAGAGGTGGGAAAGAACGGTTCGGCCCCCAGTTGGAGAGTCTACCCCTTTTGGGAGGGCAGATTCTAGAGGAAGAACACACAAAATTTGCCAAGCGGCAAATCCAAGACAACGGCAGCGGTCAGCGAACCAAGAAGATGGAGTCAAAACTCCGCAAACCACTCGAAAAGCCTAATTAGTAGAGAGAAAACACGGGTTAGGGTTAAAAGAGTTTATTACGTAGGCGCGGATCAGTTAAATATGAACAAAAGCTAGGATCTACAGCGGGGAAAGGTTACAAAAAGGGAAAAGTTTTAGCGGGGATCAAAAGGGGAGAGTTTAGAGGTCAAAAGGGACATAATATACAGAAAAACTCTTATGACCAAAACAAGAGGGAAAAGAAGGGCCAAAGGTGACGGGGTCGGGGGAAGAGACGGGGCTCCGCGGGAAAATCCAACGCTCTCGCCAGGCAAAGGGAAAACCGTGCGGCTCTGTGCTCGGTGAGCGCGCGCTCTGTCCTTGGCGCTTGTGTCGTTGCGTACTCGGCCAGAGTGACATCCAAACTAATTGTACATATGTAGCCAGCCGTTTGAAGACCAGTTTCATGACGTAACCGGATCTGCTTAAAAACCCAAGTTATATCTTCAACACCAATTTTTCCTTAGACTGGCACCAACTGAGAAATATTTTGAATGCAATGACATCTTTGAAAATACTTTTAATGCCATTTAAGTGTCGTAACCGGAAATAGATAAGGCTACATTCGAAAACAATTTCATGTCGTAATTGGCTATATCTCCGCACTATAAATGCAAAACTCGACGCCAAAAACCCACTCTTTTCTTGGCCGTAAACTCCATTCTCCCACTTCTGCTCACTGATTACTTTTCGATTGCTCTCCGAGTAGGCGGCATCCAGTGGTCACCGGAAAAGGGCCTCCAATTCGTCACCCTTGGGCCCCCTTTTGGGGTGGGCCTTCCCTCGCCCCACATCTACCCCGTTGTGTCCCCCGGGGCCCCTCTTCTACCCATCGTCAATCTAATTCCCCCTCACACTTCCGCACAACTCTCCAGCCGTCCCTTCTATTTTTCACGCTCACTGAAAAAATGGGGCCCAAGTCGCCGGGGATAAATTACTTGTTGATGCCGCCCGGGCTGTCCAGGGCCTGTCAGGGTTTTTTTTTTTGATTTTTCTGAGAAATGTAGCAAGGTGGGAACGAAGGTGCGCTTATCGTATAATATTCTGTCCGGTTCTTCACGTTGATCGCCTACGGTTTTGTTATCTTTAGGAATTTTTGATTCTCGAAAAATGAAGGCCTCCGGAGTTAAAATATTTTTTGTAAATATCCCCTCTCTCTCCCTCTGTCTCTCGATCTCTCGCCGTCCCAAGCTCTCTAAATTTCACTCACGCAAAATTTGACGATCCTTAGCCCATTTTCCCGCTCTCCCTCTCTCTCTCTCTCACTCTTCCGTATATCTCTCGCTTTCGCTATCTCATGCTCACCAGATACTTCACGATCATCCGTAATATGACGATTCATAGCTGAATTTCTGCCTTTCTCTCTGTCTCTCTTTCTCTCCCTCTCTCTCTCTCGTTCGCTCTCTCGCTTCCGATTTCTGAGCTTCAGGCGTATTATCCGATTCAGGCGTTCCTCGAAAACTACCAATCAACAATCCTAAAAATTGGCACTCTCCAAGTTTTAGGTTGCCAATTTGCGCGGGCTCCTCCGTACTCACGCCGCCCACACCCATAGCGCCCTAGGCTATTTAGGGCGCCGTGAGGCCCGTGTCGAGGAGGGGATAATGGCCAGCTGAGTGGCGGGATGAATAGCCTGGGCCCAGGGGCCCATGGAGGCCCTGGCGAATCGGACGCCAAGATCGGATGACTCTAATTGGGAATCTGTGAATTTTCCGCGGGTTTTTCTTGGAATTTTGTTAAAATTCGTTACAATTTGACGACAACTTTTTGGAGTTCAGGGCATAGAATCAGAAATTTGACAAAGTTTTCAACCTTTTTCATTCGATCGCCATGGCTTTTCGCAAATACAAGGGTCGTGAATCGCTAATTGTTATAATCTATCGCAAAGGTCGACATACAAAAGCGCCTGAACGGTTTGAATTCGTTGCTTATTCTGGTGTTGCATTGCCAAAAAAAGCAAACAGTTTTAGATACCTTGAGGCTTGCGACGAAGCGTGGCAACCCGCGGCATTTTCTCTGAACGGGTCGAAATTAATTTTTCAATTGCTCTCGTGGCCTCAGCGGATGGCTGGAAATTTAAATTTCATCCCGAGGATTCGCAAACCAATCTAGCCGAAATCGGCAACCTTGATCCTTTTAATGTAGCTTTTCTACATGACCAAACATTACATTATCCTCCAGTGTACCGGGCCGAAAGTGTCAAATTGTTGGTTCGTTGGGCAACGAACTATGTTGCCTTGCCAGTGGTTGCCCGGAGAAACCATTGTTAGATTGGGCCGAGTCGGGCGGCAGGCGCTCGAGTTGATCGGGCTAAAAATGCGTATTTTGCGCTTTTGAATTGTTAATGCCCATTGAATCATACCGTCATTACCATTATTATACAATTTGCATCTCAATTTCTCAATTTGGATTTTACCTATGAAACGTTGAGTTCCGAATCATATAGTCACTTTTACAGCCAATTAGGTTGGTTTTTGATGGAATTCGTTCGGAATTGTTATCTCTAAATCTAGATTGCAAAATTTCCTGATTGTAAAGTACAAAACTGACGTCACAGATCTTACGCAAAGTCGCGCGCGCCCCCGACGCTAGACTCGAGTAAATATTTGGGCGTCCCTTATGAAATGGAAAGGACACGTTCCGAATATTGCGCTGAGACTTTTTAGACCTTCTGCTTCTCCATTTCCGCCGGAAATTCCGCTTCCGTTTTATGTTATTTTGCTAATTCTGATGACAAGTCATAATTTTTTTCAGGCTGTACTATGTGAATGGTCGAAGTGGGCGACAAAATGGACCCGAGTGCAGAGCAAGAAAATGTGCCGACTAGCGCGGAGACGGGGCAGGGAAACGAAGGAGAAGTCGAGGACGCGGCTGATAGTGGGTTTTTGACAATCGGTATTTTTTTTGTCCAGCTTTCTCGCTCACTCTCTTTCTCGCCCGCTCTCTCGCACACTCTCTCGATCACTCTTCCTCTCTCGCTCTCTCTCTCTCTCTGTCTCTCTCTCTCGATGTCTGTCTGTCTGTTTGTCTCTCGGGATTTCCTTCCCTATCGCCCGCTCTCACTCTTTCTCGCTCTCTCCCTCTTTCTCTCCCACTCTCCATATCTCTCCATCTCTCTCGCTCTCTCTCTATATCTCTCTCCCTCTCTCTCCCTAGCTGTCTCTGCCACGCTCTTTCTCTAGCTCCAGTTTGGACCATAAATATATGTATTTTACTAGATTTTATTAACTTTTACGAGCGTAATTCTTCAGCAGAACCAGTCGTCCCGAAGCTTGACCTCTCCGAGGAGACCCAGCTCGTCGCCCAGCCCAGCGGGACAAAAAGTTGTCTTCCCCACCCCTTTAAAACTCACGAATTCAGGCTCTCGATCCCGGGACCAAAAGGTGGCCTCCCTATGCGGCTACATGACGTTACGGGGCATGTTTCAGGTATGGAAATTCGGAATAGGACCGTCCATTTTTTTTATTTTGCAGTTAATGGGTCGAACAGTGGGTGCTTGCCCCTGGGCGTACCTTCTCATCGGTGGGCTATTGAGCCTGAATAGTTGCGGGATGTATTGGTGAGTGTTGAGGTACCTGGAAAATTCCCAGAATTTCAGGATGGTGCTAAAGGACCGAATTCGAGACGGGTACACCCCATTTGATGCTCCCTCGCGAATTGAGACCGCCGTGGTGCGAGAATACTGGAATTCATCAGGTGAGCGGGGCTTTAAAGGCAGTGTGACAGCAAATTAAAGAGCTTCTGGGAATTACCATGTCTTACAATACATATCTGTTTCTTCTGCGCTATCACGGGGGGGACAAACTGTCATTATAAAACCGTTCCAATATTTGTATAAAAATTACGAATAAGTTCGTATATTATTTTTAACGCTTTCTCAGCAAAACCGATAAATTTTAGCATAAACTTTTATTTTGGGCGGAAAAATTATTTTTTTTCTACACAAAAAGGACCAAAATGTCGATGTTTTCGAAAGCTTTCTGGCTTTTTTGAAGGTCATAGTTTATTTTAATTAAGTCAAAACTTTCTGAAAACGGCCTAAAAACATTTACGGAAATTGCTACGGAAAAACTAGCTAGTCAGCGCAGCAAAATTTTACCTGAAGTCGATTTTGGTCGAGAAATCGAGGTTTTCGGATATTGAAAAAATTAACCAGTTTCTTTTTTGGTTTAATAGCAAACACGTCCGAAAGCCTTACTCTATTTACATTTAAAAAGATGATCCTAGGAAGATAATGCTGCCTCCCATAATGCAAAAGCCCCAAAATCCCATTTTCCAGGCGACCCGATGATGACCATCCTGCTCTTCGTGCCCCGCGACGGAGGCTCGATGCATCGAAAAACGCATCTGGATGAGACGCGTAAGCCTTCAGAGTTCAAGCCCCAAAAATCACTTCTAGAGCGCATCTACAACTACCTGAACAACAACTTCTCCATCACCCACGAGGATCGCGAGTGGCGCTTCAACGAGATGTGCCACCCTTACTGCGCAATCAACGTGGTGTTTGACACGTTTAAGGTATCGAACGATTCGCTACGGCAAATTCTTCCTCTGGTTTTTAGAAGCGCTTTGATGCGGCATACGACAAGGTCGCAGCCAATAAAAGCGTGGACAACTCGGACCTCGTCAACTACCCGTTGACGCTGATTTATGGTGTTGAGGTAAGTCAAAATTAGAGGGGTCGAGACTGGGTTTCAGCTTCACCTCGAGCGCACGTTCTTCGGCGTCACCGTCAGGGACAAGGATGAGCCGTGGGATGAATCGATTGAGGGGAATATTACGAATATGGGGCATGCAAAGGTAGGTGGAACTCTCAGGCTCTTTCATGCTCTCTCTCCCTCTCTCGCTCTCTCTCTCTCGATGTAATGTGCCAAAAATGCAAAATCCACTCGACGCATAATTCTTGCTCATTTTTCTTCTGACGGTTTTACACTAATGGAGCATCAGTTCATGCTTCTGAAAGACCTTGCAACCTCTATTTTCCATTTGATCAATTTTTTTAGGTGATCATGATGATGATGCGCGGCGACAAGAGCACCCGAGTCCAAGAAGAACTCCTCGCCAAATGGGAGATCGAGGCCTACGACTACGCGCTCGGCCAAAATTCCAGTCTTGTTGAGCTCCAGGTTCTACCCACTCAAAGTGCATACCTCTGTTAAGGTCGTCGGCACCGAGATCCTCGACGCGGAAATGATACGTGATGGCCGGCGGATGACACCATTTTTTGCTGCCGGTATGGAGAAACCATTTTTCCAGAAATCACTTTATCCAGGCTTCGGCTTCATGGTCTCGTTCGTCAGCGTGTGCGTCTTCTTCAGCGCCGTCTACTACGACGAGTTGGACTGGGGGAAAATGTGAGGTTTAGGGTGTATATTCACTACCTGCTTTTTTAGCCTATGCGCCGGTGGTGCAACGTTGTGCCCGATTCTGGCCATCACTTCGACGTACGGGATCATCTCCTTCATGGGGCTGCGTGTCAACTCGTTCATGCTCGTCATGCCGTTTTTGATCATGGGGATTGGTAAGAGAGAGGGAGAGAGAGAGAGAGAGAGAGAGAGGGCGAGCGCTAGCGAGGGAGAGGGAGATCACTAATTCCAGGTGTCGACGACTCGTTCCTGATGATCCACTCCTGGCAGCGCATGTCCCGATGTGGCTACACCGTAGTCCAACGTCTCGGAATGGTCTATGAAGAGGTACCGTGTCACTTTAAATTATTAATACGTTTTTAGGTCGGCCCTAGCGTCACCATCACCTCCCTCACCAATTTTCTCTCATTCGGCATTGGGGCGATGACACCGACCCCTGGTACAAATCCTAGAAGCCTACTGTAAACGGCTATGTTTCAGAAATCCGCATGTTCTGCTTTGCCACAGCATTGGCGACGGGAATTGACTACATCTTCCAGGCATACAATATATGGAAAGCCATTATTCATGTTCTTAGTTGGTCATCTTCGGGCCGGTGTTGGCGCTGGCCAGCCATTGCGAGAAGTCGAGGAACCAGAAGGCGAGGAATCACACGGGATGGAGACTTAGGGTACGTTCAGATTACACACTATTACTGAAAAATATCGAGAAAAGCTGCGGTAGCGGCATGGCATAACAAGCCCAGGCTACAAGTCGGAAAATCGTTCAAGAAACAAGATATTTATCCCGAAAACGTCCCCTTAACCTTCCGCACCCCCCCTCTTCCTTATCGATTATCTTGCGCAACCACGGTCGCCGCGGGCCGGGGGGTGGTCGTCTCCCAAATCAGCCCTTTCCCGGCCCCCTCTTCCACCTGGGGGTATAGCTCAGTGGTAGAGCAATCGGCTGCAGTCCGATAGGTCCATGGTTCAACTCCGTGTGCCCCCTACTCCTTTTTGCTTTTTGGGGGGAGGCTATACCAAGGTTTCGGAAGCCCCATTTGACCAATTTTTTCGCTTCCGTTCGTTTTGGTTTCTCAAAAATCAGATCTAAAATTATCTTTAATGTAATTTTGGTTTTCAACGCCATTAACTCAATTCTTAGGTCGAAAAATGCTCTGAGTGCGTGCTTCGACTCTACTGTGGCCTGCTGAATAATCGCTTCTTTGTGCTGCTCGTTTTGACAGCTACAGTATGCTATTGGTAACGTTAAACGGCTAGCAATTAATCCCAAAATTCAGGTATTTCGGCATCGTCGGGCTGCTCAAAATCCAAACACGCCTCGACACCGTCAAGATTCTGCCCAAAGACTCGCCACTCCAGAAGCCGAATCATTTGCTGAGCAATATTGGTAGGGGTGGAGGTGCAAATGCTTTGTAAATTACAAAAACTTAAGGGACAACAATAATATAACATTTAAGTGTGGGCCGAGTACCACCCGGTGACGATAATGATCAACGCGCCGTTCGACGTCACCAACAAGACGCAGACGACGCTCTTCTGGGATATGGTCGACGAGTTCGAGACGCTGCACAACGCCAAGGGTGCGATTTTGTGGTGGTAGTTTGGTAGCGTTAGTAGCCTGGGGTAGTCAAAAGACTGGGCTTCAAAGCCGGAAGCGGAAGCGCGAGACTCCAGTGTGTACTTCACCTGGCTTGTGCATGTTTAGGCGATGCGAAAAGCGTACCACCCATTTTCCAGGTCCCGGCTCGTCCCTCGTCTGGCTCCGTGACTACTACCAATACCACGCAAACACATGGGGCTACGACCAAGTCTCCGGGATAGGAAACCTCAACGATGATGAGGCGCGGGCGGCGGCCGCGCTCTTCCAATTGTGGGTGACCGTGTGTAACTGTCTAGCTCAGTCAAATCCTTTCTAGCTTCGTGACCGAAGTGGACCCGCGGAACACGAATGTCACCTACGACAAGCTCGACGCGTTCCTGAAGCACCCGTTGTACGAGCACTGGACCCCGTTTTTGCAGTGGGCGAACCGGAGGTAGGCCCAATTTGACGACGTCTACGCATTAATGACATCCAGTAAGATTTAATCGTAACTTTCACAATTTTAGCGATGGCGTCCACGTGAACCGCTTCTGGCTGACGATCGCCTACACCAACACGTCGAGCTGGGAGACGCGGATTGCGCTGATGCAGGACTGGCGGCAGTTGATCGGAAAGTGGGTGAAAATTTTGGAAAAATAGTTATTGATCGTTTCAAGGGTTTTTCAATTGGTTTTGAAAATTTTGAGAGGGTTCCAGCTCAGAAAAACTCAAATTCAGGGATTTCGGCGATCGAAAAACATGAGCTTTATGAATGTAAAATTCTGTTACTTTGGCAATGTATGCTGAATTCTAGCCCCGTTAAACGCGCCTCGCTCGGTATTGATTAGGATGACAAATCCCTGTAGCCGTCGCTTTTTTGGCACGGATTTGCTCTTACTAGCCCCTTGAAAAAAACAATGACTGAATGCAAATCCAATTTATCAGGTACCACGTCCTCAACGCGACCGTCTGGGAGCCGAACGGTATGTTTGTCGACCAAATGCTCAGCCTGAAAACGGTGGCCCTACAGGTTTGTCATCAAAATTGACGATTTTCAAACTAGATTTCCAGACCGGCCTGTTGACACTCGTTTGCATGGCTGTCGTGTGCGCCATCTTCATCCCGAACCCAATCTCCGTGTTCACCGCCTCGCTGGCCATCGCTTCGATTAGTTTAGGTACGGTAGATATTGTTATTATAAACGCTGCATTAAGAAGTGGACGCGTTCTAAAGTCCTGAATTTAAAAAAAAACGGAAAATTTATCCTTATGGAAATTTTAGGAGTGCTCGGCTTCCTCTCGTGGTGGAACTTTGATCTGGACCCGGTGGTCATGGCCGCTGTTTTGATGTAAAATTTGCAAAAACCGATTTTTATACTCTTGTAATTTTGCAGGAGTATCGGGATGAGCGTTGACTTCACGGCGCACGTCTCCTACCACTATCAGGTTGGTTCTGTTGCTGGCTCTCTCCCTCTCTCTCATCTCTCTCTCTCTCTCTCTCTCTCTCTCTCTTCTCTTTTGTACAAATCCCGCACCCCCACCCCCATTTGGTCCACCAGTATTTACACAACGCGCAGACCGCCTGGGGTACATAGACCCCGACCATCCCTCCACACCCACCCGGGGGTATAGCTCAGTGGTAGAGCAATCGGCTGCAGTCCGATAGGTCCATGGTTCAACTCCGTGTGCCCCCTACGCCTTTTTGCTTTTTGGGGTGGAGGTTCTTGAAGGTATGACAAGCACCTAACCGATAAAAGTTTGGAGAATCCCGACCGACAAAAAAAATTTCCTTAATGAAAACCCCGTTTTTAGCTAATCAACAAAAAGGAAATCGTCGACGGCCAAATCGTCAAGATCAAGGTGGACGGGTCGCAGGAGAAGCTCGTGCACACCTTGGAGGTAGTAAACTATTGAGATTCTTAACTTCCGCATTAATAGGCAGTCGGCTGGCCGATGATCCAGGCGGGCGTGTCGACGGTGGTTTGCATTTTGCCCTTGCTCTTTTTTGCAGGTGAGAAATTTCTCAAAAATCTAATTTTCGAATTCTTTAGGCCTACTCACCATCCGTGTTCGTCGCCACCATCTTCCTTGTCGTCTGCTGGGGCGTGCTGCATGGTAGATTTTTAAGAAATATGCATTTTAAAGGAGCTGGAAAGCAAGGGAAAAAAAACGAGAATAATGCGTAATTTAGGCCTTCTCGTGCTGCCCGCCTTCCTCGGCTGCTTCCCCGACTTTTTGGCCAACTTCAACTGCTACCGCGTGTTCTTCTCGACGTCGAGCGCCAAGAGTTGCCGGTAAGAGCTATTTTTTGGCTGTCTAGCACCGCGACGCCACCGCAGCGTGACCGCAACGCGACGCGCGCGGGGCGAAAGGACCGCCTCGCAACCGCGCGTGCGAAAAATGCCCGCGGCGAACCGCGACCTGCCCGCAACGCGTTTTGAGATCTGACAAAACTCTTAAAAAGGGAAAATTCCGATAGAACCTCTCATTTTTTTAGTTACGTCCCTCGCGACGACGACGAGGAGACGTCCGAACTCGTCGCCCCCGCCAACGTCAACAATTCAAAAACCGACGACAACTCGGCGAAGCTGAACAAACCCGACTCAGAGCCACGTGTGTAGACCCCCATATTTCACCCCCATTTTCTTGCCTGCTGTACTGATAGGCTTTCTTGCCATGTTCCGGCTATCCTCTTCTGGCGTATGATATCCCGCCGCGACCAAAGCTCCGCCCCCTTGTGCTAAAATGGCTTCCATGAATTTCTGCTGTTAAACCGTTGGCTGTACAAATACATGATTCCCTATGAGCTTCTGCTTTTATTTACTACTTTACTGTTTTTAGAAATTTTTTAATTATTTTTCACGAGCTATTTTGTATAACTTGCAGCTTCTTTAGCGCGCTAGATACCGGCTTTAAATTTTTGTAGACGCCTAGATTATTTTTACCTTTTTTTCTGTATTTCTACGACGAATTGGTCGCACCGGTACACCCCCAAATGATGATCTTGTCGTGTCCATTTTCTAGTCAACGAGTCTCGAAATATGTTCGTAATGATGCCAACGATTCCCAAAATTTCCCTCTCGTGTCGATATTTGGCAATAAATACTGTAATTATGTCAGAGAAAAAAGTTTTATTTCGGAACATATTATACAGAAAAATGGTCACAAGAAAAACTGATTCCTGAAAATGGTAGAATTAAATAAATTTTCACCTTCCGGTCCGCCGGCACCCCGACCAGATCCTTGACCTGTCGATTACACCCAAAATTGACGGCTTTCCCGCCAATCGCGCGCTTCCTTCGGCCGACCGGCTGCTGCTGGACGTTGCAGGCCCCACCGGCTAGAAATATAATTCAATGGGGGTCAAGGGGATGACGGCCAGTTTGCCTAAACACACTTCTCCTAAACCCATTTCACTGAAAGCCTGTTTCACCCAAGTCCCGTTTCGCCTAAATTCCATTTCACCTAAATTCCATTTCACTGAAAGCCCATATTGCCTAAATTATTGACCGTTTTCAATGATGCATTTTTGACCAAAAAAAGTCCACTATTTTTCGAAATACGTAGTGTTTCTTTATTCTATAAACATAGTTCTATCAATTCCTTGTGAAAATCACTTTTTGAAGCGGCTTGCGTGGCTTTTATTGAACAATTTCAAGGGCTATCTTTAAAAATGTACGAAGGAATTAAATGGCCGGCTTTTGGTCAAAATTTCAGCAATGAAAATGGCCGTGACTGAGGCTAGGCGAAACGGGTTTAGGCAAAACGCATTAAGGCGACGTGACCGGAAATTGAATTTGAATTGTGTTTTTATAGGGACACCTGTAAGCTGGCAATGAAGTTTACCTGGTGGTGGTGTTGGCGGCCCGTTGTTGCCCGTTTTTGGCTGCTTTGCCGGCGGACTTGGCGCCCTACCCGCTAAGAAAACGTTTTGTCTGTTACCCGGATAAAAACCGACTTCTTCTCGCGTGGCTAGCCGCCTTCACTTTCCTAAAGTGGAAGTTTTGTTGGGTTCCAAGAAAGGTTAAACCTCCTTCTATGTGCGTCCGCCACGTGAAGCCGTTTGTAGGACTCAATCTGTAATTATTCATACGTGGACGAATGGTACCATTCAAGTTGGGGGGGGGGGGGGCAAAATTTTTTAGGTAATTTTAGGGCCACTGCCCCGGCCACTGCCTTTCACGGCTAATCCAGCGAAATCCTCCAACTCCTAACAAGGAGATGTTTTTGAGTGTCGTCGGGAGTTGGGCATGGTACCAAGCCTATCTGGTGCAGAATTTTACGCTGATTCCGAATATGGTAACCGTTTTTGCGGAATAGCCATTTCTCGAAATTTATGAACGATTCAAGCCTCAAAGCAGCCCAAAATCGGCTACTTTCGATAGTCATAAAAGGCTTCGGAATAGGTTTTGGACAAAACCAGATAGTACATGTTGTTTAGAAAAAAATTCTCCATAAAATGCACTATCTTCTCCAAAATCATTGAAAAGTTAGAAAAATTTGATTGATTGGGAGGCCCCCTAATTTTACAAAAATTTTCAAAATTACAACACTTTTGAGTTAAGTAGTTTATTTAATAGAGAATTTTTTTCTGAACAAGATGTACTATCTGGTTTTGTCTAAAACTTATTCCGAAGCCTTTTATGACTATCGGAAGTAGCCTATTTTGGGCTGTTTTGAGGTAATTGTAAAATTCTGCACAAGATAGGCTTGGTACCATGCCCAACTCCCGACGACACTCAAAAACGTCTCCTTGTAAGCTAAGGTAAGCCGATGCACAGTTAAATTGAGCTTGAGCAAAATTAAAGGGCTAGTTCGGCCAAAAAAAAACAAAAGAATTTCCGCGGCCAAGAGTCGAACCCGATCCGCGTTTTTGTGTCTGCGCCTCTCTCATTTCCCCGAACTCTAAAAGCTCACGTTCGGGCGCACTGTGCCTACGTTCATAGTTACCCAAGGTACCAGCCCAAGCTCTAAAAGTTGAACTAACCCTCTAAGTCGAAGCCAAAAGCAGTGATGCTGTGATGAAGTCAAGCTAAGGGCCAGGTACTAAGGCTTAAGCTAAGCATAGGCCTAAGCCTAGGTTAAGCGAGGTCTAAGCCTAGCCTAAGTTAAAGGTACATTCCGCGCTCGTCAAAAAAGCCCAGGTTGGCGGGAAGAGATCGGCTGTCCGGCGGCGGCGGCCTCCGGCCCTTCATATCCCTTCGCCCCGCCGCTCTCCCGTCTCTCCCATGGCCGGGTGGTCTAAAGCGCTTGCCCCAGGCGAGTACCCCGATTTCGGTTTTGCCCGACTTTTAGCACCTACCGTAACACGGCATTCTAAAACACAATTTGTCTAAGATCTTATAGACCATTCAGACGAGAGCGGACGGTACCTTTAAGCTTAAGCCTAAGCTAAAGCCTAAGCCAAGCCAATACTAAGCTAAGCTAAGCGTAAGTCAGAGAAAAACTTTGCCCACCCCCACTTGAATAGTACCGGAAGCTTTGGTAACATAATGTCGAAATTCCAACGCCTTTCTTCTTACGTCAAAATTCCTACTTAAGAAATTTTATTCGGTCGAAATTTCAGCATGTCGTAATTAAGAATTTAACCCACCTCATCCGGCGTCATTTCATTGCTGAACGCCGAATAATCTAGCGGGATGCCCAGCTTTTCAGAAATTATATACTCCTGCAGCACCTCAAACTGCAGTTTCACGGGCAGTTTGTTGATCAAGTCGGCTGCAAAGGAGCGGTCGTTAAAGGGATAGGGGCGGCATGAGCCAATCGATTACGCGAGGGAAAGAAAATGTCTCTGCGCCCGTCCCCTGGGCGCCCTCTCACGCCGCTGCATCTGTTGAACCCCCCAGGGTTCAACAGATGCCGTCCTCATCTCTTTAAATACAACACAGGGATCATTGAGTGACTAATTTAGGGCCATCCAACTATTCAGGCTCTACGAATAAAAATCAACCCCTTCTAACTCAACGCAGAACTGTCGGATCGGAACGATAGTTAGACCATTCGAAAGCCCTTGGCATGGTGAGCTTGCAACGAGCTCCAAAACCATGTTTTTATTTAAACAACTAGTTGACAAGCCATTGTGTAAAATCTTGGCCGTTTTTTTGGGAGTTGAATACACGCGAATTTGCCTCAATTTCTCCAAGCAAAATGACCGGAAGTGGTCGTCAATTAGACAGAGACCGTCCTTTGATGTTATTACAGGCCTCTAGAACGATGGTTTTCGCTAAAAAGCGAAAGACGTTTGCACCGGGCGGGGTCGAACCTGCACCGTGAGAACGACAGCCCATCGCGCTATCCACTATATCAGGCTCCCCAACTCGGAGGGGCGGCGGAGAGGGATGACTGCCCGAGCACCCCCTTTCCCCACGCGGCGCTCCTATGTACGCCGCCATGGTGTCCTCGCTCTGCAGCCAGCCGCAACCCCTGCGGCTGAGTACCCCAGCGTCCCAGAGGCCTTTAAAGAAACATTCAACTCCCAGTTTTTTTGAAAAAGCAAGAAGCCGTGCCACAGCCGGGGGACGAACCCAAGCGAGCACAGGGCCAATGCACCAACATGACGATGCGATTCGGACAGGACAGGCCTCCCCCTCTGCACGCTTATCGGATTTTGCAAATGATGCTTTTTTCAACATCAAAAATTCAGTTTTTGTTGAAAAATCGGGCAGCCTCTTTGTTAGGAAACAATTAGCATACGCCGAAACTCACGGTAGCCTTTAAAAAGGAAACAGAGGTAGCGTTTCCATTCTTGTCATCGAAAATCGCGCGGATTATGCAATGTAAAGAATATCACGGGGTCACACGGGGCCGGGGTGGAAAAGTCGCGGAGCGGCTTTTGAACCCTGATGTTTCTCTAATTCCGTCAGAGAAGACGCAGCGAACGAAAATAGGATGATGAGGATGGTTGCGAGCTCGCCGTTCTTGGGGCTTTCGCTTTTTACAACTGCCATTTAGATTCGATCCTTCTCCGTCGGGTTTTAGCGGTATATTTTTTGCATGCATTGGGGCAACGTGTTCTTTTTAATTAGTGACCGCTCGCGAAAAATTATTTGATGGAACGTGTGATAGGATAAGGCATTTTTGCGCTTTCATCGTTAGCAGGTTTGGTACTGAGGCCGAGCAAAAGCACAGAAGTGGGAAAATAATGTTTACAAGCAACGAACCGTCACTACGGATCCGCAGGTCCTGAAAATAGGAACCAAATTTATGTGGCGGCAATGGTCCAGTGGAAAGGAGGTTACCTAAAAACAGGGTTGTCGAAATTCAGAATATCGAAGATTTACGGGGGATTTCGGATTATTCTTAGTTCGGAGAGGTGAACATCTTTTTTTTAGCGAGCATATTTCTGATATAAGCAGAAAAACTGTTTTTACTATTTCCAAGCTCCGAGATTTCGCAAATTTTGGACGACAATACAAAAAAACCAGCTGAACCAAGAACTATGGATCCGAAGGCCCATTATCGTCCAGCATTTCAATCAAGAAATATTTTATATAGTTTTGTTAAGTCTTTTACCACTTGTAGTATGGTTAAAATTTAGCGAAATCAATCGCGACATTTCGGGTATTAAACAAAAAATTCACACCGGAAAAACCCCTAAATACTATGTGGCAGGTTTCGAAACTTGTCCGGGACGGTCCGAGAGGCTCCGCAGATTCTCCGGTTTGCTAGGTACCCCGAAACTCAAGAAGCAAGTTCCGAATGCAAAAGGTTGCCGCGACGAATAGGAGCCCAGATATGGAGAAACACGTTAGCATCTTGATGTGGCATTTTTGTATCCTGGTTCTGAATAATCATATGCAGAAAAGTTGCCCATGAAAGATAAGGGAAGTAATAAGTACCGATCCGGAATTCTCGGACCCCTGGGACACTTTTTAACGTTGGGAATTAATAACCGAACATTCTGAACGACACTGAGCACCTTACCTCGTCCCAGATTCTTGCGTAGTATCTCCACATTCCTTGTGGGATCCGTCCCGACTAAATTTACATTTGGCAGGTGTCGTTTTGTGATATGAACCAGCGAATCTTGTCGGAAAAATTTTTGCTGATCCCGAAGCCGGTTTTAAATTTTTGCCAATTAGCCCGATTTAGCAAGCTAGGCTGCAAAATACACTCTTTTTCACCATTTCCCATAAAAAATCAGAGTTCGACCACCGGCACTTTTTTTCGATTTAACGATTTTCAAGAATTTTTGGCTTTATTCGCTCCGTCGATCCCGAAAATTGCCTGAAGACGAAGGCGAGATCTTTTTGGCAAAACCTTCTTAAATGTTCAAAATAATTGACCTTAAGGTTCGGAAATTTTGAGAAAAAGGCACTTTAAAACGTTGTTTGGCAAAAACCTTTCGATTGGGTTGTTTGGCAAAAAATAGGAAGCTATTAGGGAAACAGCGTTAAATTCTGCACAATATAGGCACTGTTCCAACACGCTCAACGTAGCCTTTGACCTTACAAGGTGACGACACCTTGTCCGAGGAATTGCAGAATAGAACCTACAAGGATCCAGATGCGGTGGCCTCATCTGGGGGAAGGGGGCTAAATCGTATGTGTAAGCCCTACAACCGATCGAGATCCATCTTCGAACTTAATTTCGAGAAAACACCAACCTTTTGTCCGCCGAGGCCGAGGTGACTGTGGGTGGTGAATACCTTTAAAAGAAGTTTGGCAGACTGTGAATTTCCTGCTGATTGTGAAACAACGTTGATTCCACCGCTACGAAATTTTCAAAATACGAGGTATTGAAAACTTGCGATACTGAAGATTCAATATTTTAAAAATTCTGGATCCTGAATATTCGCGAATATCAAAATCCCACACTTAAAATCGGACTAGAATTGAAAATTCGAAAGTCTAATATTTAGAAAAAAATCTTAAAATGTTTTATCTGAAAAGACGTAATTTGACGTTCTGTTTGCGAGATTCGGTTTTTCAGATTCGATTTGCGACACGGATTCCACGAAGTTCTCGAGCTTCCTATATCTCGCACTCTCTCTCCCTCTCTCTCGCTTTCTCTCCCTCCCTCAACTGTCTCGCACTCTTTCCCTTCCTTTTCTCTCTATCTCACTCCCTCACTCTCTCTCGCTCTCTCTCACTCTCACTCTCTCTCGCTCTCTCGCTCGCGCCCTGTCCTCTCTCCTCGTGTTAGTATTTTGGTTCTTACCTCCCGCTGGTCCCGCGGGCCGAGGTGGCTGAGTGGCATACTGATATGGTGGAGGGTAAAAGATTTGCGGCTGTGGATATCCCTGAATTGATATCGCGTTACTTTTTGTGAGAAATTGTCCAGACGGTTCGGCCAAGCAATACCAGCCGCTGCCTTAGCCAGAAAATCTGATTCTCGGCTGTCATTCCACTCGGAATGCAATGAGCATATGTTCGCTTTAGGAAACTGGCGTGAGCTACGGTACCTGTGGCATTCCCGGATAGACAGGGTAGTTGGGGTAGTGCTGCGGGGGCGCCGGGTGATACATGCCAGTATTCGGATCAAAGTGGCCGGGTGCTGGATACAACGGGTACTGCTAAAAAGGTGTTTAATCTTGGGTTAATGTTGTAGCCACGGCAGAGTTTCCACACGGGACCATGCCCGACTGGCTCGGAATTTTACGCTGCTACTGTTTGGGGATTTAGCTTCTGTAAAACAATAAAATTCAGACGGAGCCTTCGGCGGTTTACTCATAAAAATTTGAAAATTATTAAAATGCAAAAGAAATATTGTGAGTTAAATACTTTTCGTGAATTTGAGCGATTGCAACGATTTTTTAGCGGTTCAAACTGCTCACAATCATTCAAGAACCCCAGCACGACGCTTGAACAGAAACTTACTACTACTACTCGTACTTCTGAAGGTAATTTTGAAAAAATTTGGGATAGGGGCTATTTAGAGGAGGAGGGGGCTATATTAGAGGAAATACGATGACTCTGAGTTTCAGATCAATAACACAAACCGGTGGATTGGCTGCAGGCATGGGGTAAGGATAGGGCGGTGGGTATCCGGGTTGATTGCCCGGAGGGACGTAGTATCCCTAAATTTAATTTTACTATTAGATTTGAGATGTGCTTTTGGTTCGGACTGTTAGCGGGGAAGTGGCTTATTAGCGGGGGAACAAAATGTTTCCCCGTGGTTCTCTACGGACCTATGGACATTTGGTCATAGGTAGGATATGGCTCCTCAAACTCGATGGAGAAAGTATCGGACCGGAATGATAGTTATACCATTCGAAAGCTGATTGCGAAAAGCAATGCAAAAAAAAACCGTTCTAAAATGTCGGGTTTCAATCAACATGGTTTTGAAGATTGTTGCAAACTGGCTTTCATGGGCTTTCGAATGGTTTAGCTATCAGTCCGATTCGCTACCCCTCCATCGAGTTAGAGGGGGTGTTTTTTATTGGGACCGCCGTACATTTTGATGGGATTTTACCAAGTTTTTAAATATCAAAACAAAGCAAATCAGAATCAAAAATTTCGTACATTTTTGACTTTTTGGTGAAGGATGTATGAAAAATGATCAAAAAGATCAAGATTTTCGAATTTCAAAGATTTTCAAATTATTCTGCTAACTTTCTAGCAACTACTATAACGCTATGAAAATACGTAAAATGTCATCATCAGGTAGGCATAGGTGAAAAAAACAGAACGTGGTTTGCCCCCCTGCTAATCCCCCCCCCCCCCCCCCCGCTAACAGTCCAGAACGGGGCTTACAGGCAGCACATTTTGTGCGGGCACTGGATAATGCTGGCCAACATTCGGGTCGATCGGCTGCTATAAATGAGTGGTTTCGAGGGCAATGGTGGTGCGACCAGTTGATTTGGGGCTGGGTAGGGAAGATTTGGTGGGTAAGGGAGAGGTGGATTATTTGGCGGCTGCTAAATACTCAATTGCATGAAAAATGTCATAGGATCCGGAGAGCCTGTTGGATGCCGGAAGGGCCCGGGCGAGCAGCTGGATTCAAAGGCTGGAGCTGGATGTTCGCTAGATCATCTGGCAGTTCAGGGTTTCGAGCCGGACGTCCACCTAAAACTCAACGTCTACAGGGTGTCCCAAAAAAAAACCCCCCTACCTAGCGGTCCGCGGTCAAGTCCGATTTTTATGATTTAACTACCAATCGAAAGCTCTCGAAAAGGCGAGAAAACAAGCGGGTTTCGTTTTCTAAGATTTAATCTGATTCTATCGATATTTCAGGTTTTCCTAAAAAACCGGGAATTTTTCATCAGGAATTTCGCAATTAGCATGCAGATCTCGCATAAATCAGCAGTTTTCATGGTTTTTGGACATAAAATTAGCAAATAAAAAGGCTTAATTAAGAAATTCAACCCTCCTTGTTTTCTCGCCTTTTCGAGAGCTTTCGATAGATACCTAAATCGTAAAAATCGGAATCGACAGCGGACCGCTAGGTAGGGGGGTTTTTTTTGGGACACCCTGTACAGACGGAATGGAGGGGGGGGGGGAACAACATCGGTATTTATAACAGCGATGCTGCTATTTGGCGTTTTTTATCGAAGAGAGCGTTCAAAATTATACTAATCGCTTTAATTTCAGCCCGAAAACCTTATTTACAACTGTTTTTAATTAAACTTTTTTAGCTTAATAAAGCAATATTTGTAGATAATGGCCATTCGGACCGAAATTAAATAGCTTAGCATAATTTTCGGCGCTTTGCCCGATGGAATTCATGAAGATCCCGAGAAAAAGGCAAAAATGTCAGAAACGATCGCGTCACCTCATGCGTATACTTCATTGCCAGCTCATATTTTATAATAAAAGAATAACTAATTTATATCGAGGTATTCCGGGTTGAAATTAATTTTTTGAGTATATTGTTTGAAGCTCTATCGAATGACATGCACAAATGCTCGATAAAAAATACCGAAAATCGGTGCATTGCCCCCGCCCGTTATCCCGCCTGATGACCGTACGAAATCCGTCAATCAGGTTAATTATTGCTAATTGTTAATATGTGCTAATTAAGGTTTTTCGGACTGAAGCTGCTGAAAAAGTGTTATTTCGCGAGCACCTCTACATTCCTTGGATGCGCAGGAATCCATTCGGCTACATGGTGCATGGTAAAGGTCAGAGTGGCGTCTGGTGCACCACCCGCAACCAACCAAAAACTTACCAATTTGCTGTATCGTATCGTCGTCGTCACTACTCACGTCACTATAGGTATCTATGAAACGGAAAATCTGCCCCATCACTGCCACTTACTTGGAACCTGCCCATAGGGTCGCTTCCGATCGTTCTGTTGCAAGGCCTTTAGTAGCCCGGCACAAGATAGTAGCACCAGCCATACCAAGGAGGTATATAGCCGCATGGTTGGGCAAAATGGGAAAGTTCGGTCAAGCGGGATTGTTGAGAACCGCCGTCGCGGGTGGAATTAAATATATTACAGAGCGTGGAATATCCCGATTCGATTACTATGACGAATTTCTGGGCGAGCCGGACTATATTCGGCCTATCTATACCGGATTAGCTCGCCAAAAATATAACTTGTATTGGTAATTATAGCTTGTGTTTGCGCTTCTGTTTTTACTATTATATTTTTTGCGAAAATCTTCTAATTTTTTTACAAATTTCTCTAGCTTTTTTCGTCCAACATTAAGGTCCAGCTGCTTTAGACATCAATCGATCAGTCAGTCAATCAGTCAATCGTACAATAGATGTGAAAATTGTTGTAAAGCTGCGATTTCGAAATTTTGTTCTAATGGGGTAACTACCATCCCGATCAGATCTTTATGCGTCGGGTTAGAGTGGTTTTTTTGGGCATTTTATTGGCATTCCTGTAGCATTTTTAAAATTATCTTGCTCTTGCTTTTGATAAAAATCATCAACCTTACTTTTCTATCAAAGCGCTTTGCTTAAAAACATCTGTCCCAACCATCACCTGCCCTAAAGGTCACATGCCCCAAAATCACCTGTCCGAAAGTCTGCCGGAACGATCGATAGCTGTGGCCAAAAAGCATTAACGAACCGGGTCTGGTAGCACTACCCCATTACCGATATCTACGTCATTTACTGCGTTTCTACGCTTCTACGCTATGGACGAGGCCACCGACATCAAAGTGGAATTTATTCCAAGCGGTCGAAAAGGATTCGGGGTAATTTCGATTTATTGATATCTATATGGCTTTAGAAAACGATGGTATTGAAGCAATATCAATATCAGCATCAACGTCGCTATCTCCCAGCCGGAGAAACCGAGTACAAGTTCTATTGGCGCTGCTGCAACCGCGATTGTCCGGTACGAGTGGCTACCCGTGAGGACGGGACGCTACTGAGCGCAGTTGCTGATCATGCGCATGAACCGCCGCTTCGCAGGGTAAGTATGAAAAACTACGCCGATTTACCCTCCTAGGTGGCGAGTGAGCGTCTCAAAGACACAATCCGAGAAGTGATCGCGGTGCTGCCCGGGATGTCGGCCACAAGTATCGTTTCGGCCTCACTCCTCGGCTTCCAAGATGGTGTTCCCCAACCTAGTGTCGTCGGACTCGAACAATTTGCGAGACGCGAAAAGCGGAAATTACGAAGACATGGAGAAAACGAACATCGCGCTCCACCAGCCAAATCTCTGGAAATTTCTCGATCATCTGATGAAGTTCACGGCCAAGCAGGAGAGGATCCTGGAGCTGGCGGCGCACGGGGGACCGCCGAGAAAACAGAAAAAAGAGAAATCACTGAAGTTTTGTTTGACCTATGATAAAAATTTTTTTCCTGATTATTTTAATGCCATTGCGACGACTCCGGGATTCTATGCAAATTCCACCAACAATAAGCTTTCTATCGCTTTACTGGGTTCTTGGTGAATAGAAATGCTAAAGAAGCTGACAGCCTATCACATTCATTCTTTCGCAACGTAAGGGTCAGGAGGTGCGTTGCGTATCGAGGTATCCGCGGCTCAATTTTTGTATGCGTGAATTGTTAATATCTTTAAATGTGCACGTTCACGCACCTAATTACGCCGATAGCGCACGTTAAAAAGAGAGACGTAGATGTAAATCAACATTATACGGAATATATCATAATTATACTTTGGTTTTAATAGTGAAAATCCAATTTTTCCTAATGCCGAAACCCCGGTCAGCCAAGAAAGCTTTCGGCATCGGCATTCCGTTGTCTTTGAACTTTTTATCAGCGACCTGCTGACCGTGTCTCATTAATTTATCCCCCACCCCCTTTTGCTCCCTACCAGGCGCCAGGACGGATTTCTCTGGACCCTCTGACTCTTTTTATCCCTAACCCGCCTCCCCCATCTCTGCTCTATGTTTTTTCTGCGGCCGGCGTCATTATTGACCTGCACAACCCGACACAACCCCGACCACATTACCCCAGGATATTTGTTGCGGTTTTGGAGCTTCGATTCTATGTGAAATCTACCTGAATCGATAATTGGAAAGCATTTTTGAAACTTGATTTTTATTACGGGAGGGAGGAAAGCGACCCATGCAATATGCCGCATCGAAAAATGTGAGTTTTCAACTTGTTGGGGTTGCTAATTTCATGGCGTAATCATTTGCATTTTCGTTTTTTAGCTTCCGAAAACAAAAATCGTCAAAAAATGTATTTGGTGACTGGTTTTATGGCGTAATCGTTTTGTTTTTCATCCCAACCAGGGTTGAAAAACCGCTTCGCGGCTTTTCAACCCTGGCCCCGTCTAGGACGCGTGAAAGTATTCAATTTGCATGCTTCTAGCATGAAAAAGTGAAAAGCGAGCGTTCTTCTCTTTTTTATAAGTCACCTGCACTTCCGGTATATGCCAATTGATTCCTAACAAAGAGGATGGCCCAGAATTTTAGAAAAAACCTAATTTTAATGTCGAAAAAGAACTTTTTCCAAAATATGATAAGTGTGCAGCCGTTCCCAGGGGATTACGCACCGAATGACGTATCAAACTCCCCTGTAACTCCCCTCCTTCTTGAGATACGCCTGGAACAACCTGACGGAAGTTGCATGCAAAGTGCCATACACACACACACACACACACACACACACACACACACACACACACACACACACACACACACACACACACACACACACACACACACACACAAACACTATTTTTTTATATATAGTAGGATGCATAAATTTTATTCTTCTAACCTCCGCAAACTTCAACAACCAATTCTATAAAATCAGACGGGCTTTTTGCCATTGAAAGTATTAAAAACAGGTCTTTGACGACATTATGATATGTTGTTAGAATTTTTATTGTTATTAAAATCGTTGTTTTTACTTTTCGGGTTAAAATTGAGGTGAAAAATCGATTAAAACCCTGAATTACACGCTTTTTTTAGCAAAAGAAGACGATCTCTGCCCTAGTGGCCGGCGCCATAGCCGGAGCAACAGCAAAAACCCTGGTTGCACCGCTGGAACGGTCTAAGATCTATTTTCAAGGTATTCACCTATTCATGGCTTGAAATTAACGCTTCTGCTTTAGTTTCCACCCACGAAAAATACTCGCTACGTGCTGTGCTTCAATATATCGGAACTACTTATCAAGACCATGGATTCAGGACGCTTTTTAAGTAAGGTTTTTTGAGAATACCTTACGATCAAAAATCCAGGGGTCATTCTGCTCAACTGCTACGTGTCATCCCATTTTCTGCCATACAATTCGCTTCGCATGAGAAATATTCCCAATGGTTAAAGGTCGACGTGGAGGAGTAAGGTTTTCACATTTTCTAGTCAAGATTTTATCATTATCCTTACAAAAATAGCCCTTTTTAAGCGTATTCTGCTTGTCAATCAGTTTCTACTCTAGTTTTTATACCTTAAAAGCTAAAAAAAACGAGGATTTCAGTGGTATTTTATTTTTTTAGACACACTCCTTGGCGTCGCCTACTCTCCGGCGCGCTTACCGGTCTAACGGCGTCATTTTGTACATATCCGCTTGATAGTGCTAGAGCTATCTTGGGTAAGTAGTCCTTGAGCTTTCATATAGGCCGAGAAAGCTTTAAATTTTGGATTTCTCAAACAAAAGGCAACATTTCAGCCGTATCCGACCCTCTGCACAAGCATACGCTGGCTTGGGTCTTCGCGGATGCATACCGAAATGGGCATTTGTTGAGGTTGTATAGGTACGTGAAAATTGTAGTATAAGAAATCACGAAAGGGCAAAGAAGAGAAAGGTTATTTAATCAATTACGAAAATATATTAATTACCATTCAGAGGCGTTCTCCCCACCCTCCTCGGCATGGCCCCATACGGCGGAATTGCGTTTTTCACCTTCGACTCGTTAACCTTATTCCACAAAGAACACACTGGCCGTCAGGTGAGGGGTCCCGATAATCAGGTTCCGTAAAATCCAAATTTGCGCGCAAAGGTAAACATGATGCCGCTATGGGTCGGAAAACAATTGTTGTGGTCTGTAAAGTTTATCGCAATTTTTTTGGGGATAGCTTAACCACCAGGGTTGGTCACGAAAAGAGCGGGAGCTGGGAGCGGGAGCTGATTTGCGAGAAAATTTTCAGCTCCCGCTCAGCTCCGGCTCTTGAGCCGGCTCGTTTCGAAAAGAGCTAGAGCCGAACCCCGCTCAACTCAAACAGGATCCTGCAAATCAGATATCCATGCAAATAAGGCAATGCACGGCCAAAAATACTCAATTTTTTTGAGAATTTTTGGGAGATTTGCATAAATAACTTATTTTCAAGTTCAGGTGGAGTAGAGCAGGATTCGGCTCCCGCTCTTTTCCAAAAGAGCCGGCTCAAGAGCTGGAGCTGAAAATTTTCAGCTCCCGCTCGGCTCCTGCTCCCGCTCAGCTCAGGCTCAGAGGCGGCTCGCAGAATGACCAACCCTGTTAACCACCCATTTTTAGATGAACAACCTCGAGAATTTCGCCGGAGGTGCTGTGGCGGGTGTGACAAGTCAGTTCTCTCGTTTTGATTCGAATACGTCATTTGTATCGCCACGGAATTTAACTAGTATGATCCCCCATTTTCAGGCCAAGCCATCACGTATCCGCTTGACATCGTTCGGCGAAGGATGCAAACGAGTAGATTACCACACCATTGTGGAGTTACCGAAGCTTTGCAGCTAATCTTGAGGAAGGAGGGATTTGTTAATGGATGGTATAAGGTAAGGATGTGGATGAAGCATTAATGCATAATCTAATAACTGCGAAGCAAAAAGTATAGTTAAGCTTCGTAAACTGGAATTTCAGGGCTTCTCGATGAACCTGTTCAAATCCCCCCTAACCAGCGGCATCTCCTTCATGACCTACCAAACGCTGCTGGCCAATTTTGTACGTAGAAGCGAGTGAATGATGCGGAGTCTACCATCAAATGTATTTAGATGTGTACTTATAGCTAGGATGCTTAATAGATGCTTTGATCTCGAAGTACTCTTCATGGTATTGTTTATTAAATGCATCGGATGGCTTGGTAAAATATCACGAAAAATATGGCCAATATTGACGCCATTTTTGGGGAACTGTTGCAATAATCGTTGAAGCAAGTGCACTGAAAATATTGAATTCAATTTAATGACAACATGAGCTGCGTAAGACTATACGGTAAGCTACGTTAAGCTACACTATGCTACGGTATGCTACACGACATTACGCTAAATTAAATTACTTTACTCTACGTTGCACCATGCTAAGCAGCGTTGATCCACGCGAAATTACGTTATGCCACGCGGGTTTACGCTAAGGTATGCTACGATACATCAAATTACGCTAATTAACTAGCTTTGCCCGATCTGGGGCTACGCGATACAACGTTGCGCTACGCGAAGTTAGGTTATGTTACGCTACGATACGTTGCATTACATAACGTGCCACTACGCAAACGTACGGAAAGTTACTTGACGCTACTTGGCATTCGGTGACGTTACGTTGCGCTTACGTTTTCTCGCCTTTTCCAAGATCTGTTTAATTTCTTAAACTCGTACCTTCACGACTCTATACCCAAAAAGACTGGACTGCTCGCACATGTCCACTCCGCCCATTGGTAATAGCGCACACCCTCGAACCATCATTGATATATGACGCTCCTCATCGTAGAAGTTGCCCACTAAATTTAATTATCAAAGAAAACCACAAGGCCAACTTCGATCCACACCGCCATTCAGCACCGCAATCTTGACACAGCCAAAAAGCCCATATCTGCACGATGACGAGGCCAGCTTACAATCCGTCCCCTGGAAAAAGCAAAAAGTTTCGACCACGGAAGGATTCGAACCTTCAATCTTCTGCTCCGTAGGCAGACGCGTTATCCATTGCGCCACGCGGCCAGTGGGGTGAGGGGGACTCACCTGGGAACTTGTGCACTCGAAGCAGGTGATGGCGGCTGACAGCTGGGCCATGGACGAGAGGAGTAATGCGATAAGTAGCATGCCGGAATTTGAAGGTAGGGCGTCGAATATTTGATCGATTTGAGCGTGTTTGAACGGAATCTAGACGGTAGAACTTCTAGCCTGGAAAAACCTTTTAAATTTAGGCAAAAAAATCTCGCCTAATGAGCCCTCAGAACGCATTCTGCGTCTAATTTTTCCTCAAAACAAACCCAAAATTGCGTAAAAATTCGCAATTACAGTACCCTCATAACCACAGAAAAAAGAAAGTGGCTTAATTTATTGATTTTACATAAGAGTTTCAAGAACTTCAGCGTGAAAACGATACCTTTACTGATAGGGAATAACAGCTGTATGTTTGTGACCCTAGGATCGCGGAAACAGGCCGGAAGAAATGCTAGTGTGATGAGTGGAGGATGCGGTCGCGAGTCATGGCTCGTCTCCGATTCGCATTCAACGCCTTGTTTGCCCGGTCCACCTTGTCCGCCACCTCCTCCACCCCCTCCAGCCCTCAGGCATTCAAGCCGAGTCTGACTCAGAAAAAGGGCTAGGCGCGGCCCGAAAATGGTTTTGGAACTGGGGAATAATTTTTGGTCGTAAATGACGAGGGCAAATTATTGGAGACCTGTCGGTTGTAAGACCAGGATCGGCATAACTGGGAGCTGAAGAGGTATCTAAAGACTTCAATAATAGTATCGCGTCAAAACCGACTAGATCTCGAAAAATCTCGAACAAAAAACTACCGACGACCGGAAAGTATGCCGTATGTAGAAATGAATTTTCTTGAAATGTCTTGATATCATTTTGTCGAAATTTCAATGCGCTAAATTCCAATTTTCTAAATGTATGAAATGGATGGTCGAGGAGCACATTTCGACAAACGGAAATTTTGACAATGAAAGGTTTCGACAGCATGACGGTCCAATAAAATGAAAATCAAACAAATTGTTCTATTAGCTTTAGCTATTAGCCCCGTTTTAGCTCTATCAAAAACAGCATTTCAGATTCTTTGGTTGGGTCTCTTTTCTTGGGGCTCTTTAATTTTTTACGCATTCGTTCCACATCCCTCGCGACCTGAAATGATTTTGAATCTACACTTTCGACGCAGCAAAAAGCGCTAAAAACCATGCCATGCCCGTCCTCAAACAACGGGTCATCATTCTATTCAGCACCTGCGGCTTATGGTCATTCAGGGTCCCATTTTCACTCCCCCCTCCCCATATACCCCGATCCCATTACCCCGGGGCGGTTACTGTTCGCAGCCCCCCCCCCCCCGCTCCGAGACCATTAGTTACCAAATTTCGCTCGAAACACCCTTCGCCTGGTATTCCTATTGTGTTCACCCCATCCCCGAGCCTGGGAAAACCAGGGTGGGCGGGCAGGGGTACGGTACCTTGTCTGCGTGGAGAGAGAGAGATAGAGATAGAGAGAGAGAGGGAGAGAGAGAGAGAGAGAGAGAGAGAGCGAGAGCGCCAGCCAGATTTCGATCTCAGCCTAATCCACATCATACACAAAATCCGACTGAATCATACTCAACTATGAAATGCCTGATACATCATCACCCCCCCTGCTGCTACAACCTTTTCATGCCCCTTTTTTGCCGCACTTTCCAGCTAATTCCGCGCGTGTACTCGTTACCAGCTCTCGTAGTCGAGGGGGGCGAAAGGTCGTCAATTCGGCAAGTTCTTTTCAGCTACGACTGCCCAAATTCGATTTCAGTTCTTTGAGAAGCGCGCCAATTACGGTGGTGTTTTTGGGAATTTAAGAGTGATTTTTGAGGGTTTCTCACCTCAGATATACTGTATTTTCGGTTAGTGCCTTTTTCGCATGTTTTTAGGAAATGGGCCAATGGAAAAGTTTTTCTTTTCCGGCGGCCTGCAAAAATTCCTTGAAGCACACCATTCTTTAAAACTGCATCTCCTATCCCTCTGCTTTCACAAAATTGCGTTGCGAATACACAAAATTCCGAAATTATTAAAAACGCCGCATTTAACTAAGATTTAGAATTTTTGGCCTGAAATTAGGGATTACCTAGGATTTACCTAAAAGAATCTCCGATTAGGGTTTGTTTCTTAACCTAAAGAACGATTTTATAATTTTTTTAGGTGTCTGAATATGTCTAGCTTTGGTCTAAGTCCCGCACCAAATTTTTTGGATTTTCAAGCACCAGCCTTGAAAATTTTCTCGGGCGAACGCCAGTTGCCGGTTGCCCTCAGCCGCCCTCAAAACCCTCGTTTGGTTGCCAATTTCGCGGAACCAGTTTCTTCCATTTTTTCAAAGCGTTACCGTGCCGATTCCCGGCGTCCGAGAAAGCACATGGCCCCGGTGAGGAGCAGCCACTTTTTGCTACTGCGCTTCTTTTTTAAAATGCTTTGACGGTCAGCCGAGTGGGGCTGAGCGTCAGCGGGGAGTGGCCGCCTGACGACAGCTCACGGTCATTTCTGGGGGGTTTCAGGACTTGGCCGTTTTTTCGAGGCGTAGAACTGTGACGAGGGGAGATGTTGGTGAGATTTATGGGTAAAGTGAAACGTATTAGGGCTATACAGGGTGCGGCAAAAGTATTGTCGCGAGCTTTTGCCTCATATCTGATTCGCGACAAGAAATCGGAAGTTTTGTCAACAGGGTTAGCTTCAGACAGGTCCAAGGCAGCAATCTGCTTTTGAAAGTTTCTTGGAATCATGATTTTTGAGCGAGTTTCATTGCATGATGTACACGACTAAAAATCACGGTGCGCCGCGCCCTCCGTTCGTCAAAATAGGGTTCTAAATTCGGAGACTAATTGTCACCATGACTTTTCATATGTGTTTCTGATAGCATTTGCTTTGTTCTCCGTCGTCCAAAATGGAAATCTTATAATTTTGTGATTTGAAGGACTTATGGCCTCAGCCATGTTTGACGCAAATGGGCCAATCTGGCCGCTTTCGCGAGAAGCTTGGGTTTTTTGGGTTTTTAGTTTCTGAAGGAGCTCTCAGGGGATGACGTAACATTATATTATTATGCTTGCTGTTTGCTGATTTTAATGTGCATGATGCGCTAAATCCTGATCGCTATCCACCTTTGATTTGAAAAAAAATTAGCTTGCAATTGCAAGCAGGCAAGAAAACGTATGTTTTCGAACCAGGTCAGGATTACTGGGCTCAAACTTCGGGAATATTTAAAAAGTAGCATGAATCAACCAGAGAAAAATTAGCAAGGCTATCATTGCTTTGCGGACGGCACAATCTCGCTTTTGCATACGGGGCGGCCATGTGCGGCGCACTGGGTTTGCCTCTTCTTTGAATAGGGCTCCCTCAAAAAAGGAGCCGCAACATTCTTTGGTTGATGGTATTTCAAGCAGAATTTTATCTGCTCTTTCAAATGAAATAAAAAGCTTGGCATAGATACCATTCTTTGGCCACCTAGAGAGCGTCTAAAAAAGCAGTTTTTAGGCTTGGATTTGCAGGATTTTTGGAAAAAGTTGTCCTGGCGACAAAAAAAAGTAAAAATTCTAGAAGAAAATCTTATCATCGGATAAAGCATTAATAACTGCGTAAAATAGATTTTTGGCTAGAATATCTGTCACATTTCCGCGCAGATACAGTCGGCGGAAAGTCGCGACAATACTTTTGCCGCACCCTGTACATGGCTTAAAACCACCGCGGTTTCAGCATGCAGTAGCGTGCAAAAAGACGGGAACACCCAGGCAGCAGTTATAATTTGTTTCGCTGGACAATTTTTTGCGCGAGATACACGGATACATAGGTCACGATTAGTACGGTAAATTTTGAAAACTTAAATTGTAAAAATGATACGCTTCTGCGGCCCGCTAAAGAGAGCCCAATGTTTTTAAAAAGCCCGATATGAGTCGCAAATCTGAATAAAAAACCGCAAAATCACCAGCACTTATTTGGCAGTCCCTTTAAAGGTTCCGACCGCTTAAACTCAGCTCTTTTTCTGCTCTGATTCTATAGTTTGGGCGCCAATCCATTTTCAAGCCCGTCCCCCCCCCCCGATCTTCAACCTTCACAGGGCCCGATAAATCTCCATTTTTGCCATTTCACCGTTCCCTTTTCACATTAGCAGCCAAGTGGCGTTTTTGCCTAAAGCCCCCGATCTCGGCCCGCATGCCAGGATGTCCCCTGAGTATTCGATCAGCGTTTTTGTCCCCAAACAGGTCAACACAAGCCGCGCAGGCAGCGCAGAGCCGTTTTGATCACAAGACCCCTGGCGGGATGCGCAAGGAAAACACCGTGTTCGGCTTCGGGGATGATCAGTAGGAAAAAAAGGGGGGGGGGCGAGAGTAGGGAAGGGCCATTCGTCAACGCTGCTCCTTCCTCCAATTCGGTGGATTTCGCCCGCATCCCCTGCCCCCTATTTTGTGCCCTTGCGCGCAGCGTACAGAGTGAGGTCAGCGCGGGGAAAATACAGTTGATAAAGCTGGCGAGTGCTGAAGCAGCTTGGAATCCGAACAAGAGGGTTTTAGGCAGATTCGGGGGGTCTTCTAACTTTAGTAAGGGTAGTCTCAAAGATCTTTGCTAGCCTATGGCGTACGTTAGCTGCCATTAAAGGGGCTACCAAATGCCAAAAATTGAGTGACGGCGCGAAAATCGGAGCCCTGTACGTCGAAGGCCTCGGTACGCCCAGGGGCCGGGAAGCTCGCAACACTCGAAATTGCCTGTTGTCACCTCGACATCACTATCTCGGCTGTTTCTGGGCCAAATTTGATGATTAAAACACCAAAACTATTTAAAATTGATTGAGGATTTCAAAAATGGGCTCAGAATGCCCGAATTATCGTGTTTTCACAAAGAAACCGGGCAAAAAACTTCGCGCAAAAATCGAAAGAGTGTGGCTCTTGTCCAGCAGCGCCCGCTGGCAATTTGCCAGAAATCAAAGTGGCCTCTCAAAAGGGCTTTGATTTGGCAGTTCGGAGCCCCTTTAATGTACAGATGCACCGAACACGCCGACGCGCGAAAGTCCCGGTGGCTATAATCCCAACAGCCAGGATCACTCAAAATCCCGACAGCTAAGGTCCGGGCAGCCTAAATCCCGACAGCGAAAATTTCGACAGCCAACTTCCCATTAGCCAACTTGTCCCGACAAGCCGACATGAAAAGAAGCTGTTGGAAGACTCCCTCAAACTAGCAA
>CATQJA010000677.1:0-35397 GCA_958295435.1 Mesorhabditis spiculigera
TTTCTTAAGCTAAAAACTACCAGTTTCTTCGATAAACCTTTATTTTATTTCATTTATTTACAATTTTATCTCGAAGAAAAACGATTAACTTTTGAAAAGATGTCGCGGTCTAACAAATAAAAAATGATAAATCGTTTTAATTTACATTGCTTGTCATTGCTTGTTTTGCGTTATATTCTTTATATATTACCGTTATCTGTATTAATACAAAGTTTTAAATCAATAAAGCACCCACCAAATCCATAAAATATCGACTGCCATCCCAGACTCGACGTGCACAGCGCGGCCACGATAAACGAAGTCACCCCGGCGGCCACCTGTCAATCCACACACATAGCCTCTCCCTTTCCCCCGAACTCCCGTCGCTTCCGTGGCGCAATCGGCAGCGCGTTCGGCTGTTAACCGAAAGGTCGGTGGTTCGAACCCACCCGGGAGCGAAATTTTTTGCTTTTTGCCTACTTGAACGCCGGATGTGTAGATTGCTCCTATCGTTGCTCGTTCCTCTGGTGGGAACCATTTTGAGGCCATGGCGTTGCAGCTTGGGAAAACAAAAGTCTAGAAGGTCGTTGTTTTTTAATCTTTCCAATCTACCTGTCCAACTCCGAGCATAGCTCTCGACACCCAAAAGCCAGAATATGTTCTGACAGCCATGATTGGGCCGATTAGTGTCGCTACCATACAATTAAGCACCGCGCCTAAAAAGCGGCGTTTTTATGGTATTTTTACGTTTAATTTCAAATTTTCTAGAATTACTGCATTTTTTATAGAAACAATAATGACCAAATTGGAGCTGGGCTGCAATAATTACAGCGTAACCGGTTTCACCTACCTAATAACGTAATTTTAGGGCCATAGCGATCAGCCAAATATCCGGCAAAACACATCGTGACGAGCTGACCGTAAAAAGGAGCGGAGAGTAGCATAGAAGTCATAGATGGATCCCAGAGTAAGGTACCCTAAATTACGACTTATTAAAAAGTGAGAGGATTACCCCATATCCATCCTGCTGGGCAATTTTCTCATCGTCAATCGGATGGCAAGCTGGTGGTAAGGGTTTTTCTAATTTAAGCTTTGAGGTATTTGTGTGAAGAGGAAGAAACGCTGTCGCATTGACCTGAAAGTACGGAACAATCCCGATTTCCATAAAGAATGCCGACATGCAAATCTCGCTAGCCAGTCTCCTGTAAGCTTAATTATCGATAGCCAATATACCGACACAAAAATGTCGACTACCGAAATGCCGACAGCCTCAAAGGCGTCCGACATTCCGGGCTTTTGCCTATCGGTGTTTTCATCGTCGGGATTTCGGCTTGTCGGCATTCGGATTGTCGATATTTTGGATTGTCGGCATTCCGGCTATCGGCATTTTGGGTTCCCGATGTCAAAGACATTCATACGCTTCGCTTAAGCGTAAAGAGCCACGCAAAGTATGACTTCGAAAAACATACCATACACGTAATCCCAAGGCTCAAATTCACTCGCATGCATACTGTCAAGCAAAAGGCAGCAGATAGTAAAAAAGCTATTCGAAGGCGATGCGAACTAAAAAAAATCAATATTTTTGTCGTTGTTTCCGCTCCAAAATACCTAAAAGAAAACAGCGGCTGTGCCGGGGAATCCATAATTTAGCCAAATCAGGGCTAGTCGCGCCCAAAACTGGAGCCAATTGATAAAACTGGAGCTGTCGTTTAAAGTGTGGAAGCTCAGATTTTGGGGGGCTGAGCCTATTCTTCCAGCTGTCTATCTCTGATAGACTTATCGCGCCGTAAACCGCCCAGTTTGTGCTTCTGTTTTTGGCACTTTGTGACTTTATGGTGTGGTTTTTTTTGCACGTGCAGTTGCTTATTAAATTGTTTTAGTATTTTTTGAGGTGTTCGAATTATCCCAAATCAAACAGGCAACATAAAAAGTAAAAAAAATACTGGTACTGCACTTTTTAATCAGGTTAAAAACTTTTTCTGATATTACAGATTGTATTAAACATTTAAATATAGTAGATATATGTGTATTGACTTAAAAATGTCGACTTTAACTCCAGAAGTGTATTTAGTTATGGCTAACTTTCTTAAAAGATGGTTTATTCCAAGTTCATGGTTTTTTTAGGCAAAAGTCTTCGTTTCCGGTAGACTTTTCTCACTCGGGCTCACCTTCATCCGCGCCCATTCTTGGACTTTGGCTGTAAAAATTTGATGAAAAACTTGGCAATTTTCACTCACCCTCCCCAGCATAGATGTAATGAACCCCGGAAAGCATGCACATCGAGCTAGCGCAAGTGAAGATTATCATCCACTTATGAGGCCAGCCCTGAAAAGGGAACAATTTCTCCGAAGCGATCATACAATTACCATAAATTCTATAAAAGATAGAAGCATTGGCCCAGATACGTTGGCTACTGTAGCGTAGGTCATCGAGATCGAGGTCATCGTCCCAGAATACGGGGGTGCGATCGAGATCAGAGAGGTGAAGAAGCCACAGATGGCAAACGAGAAGAAGATGCCTGAAAATTGTGGTTTAAAGGAGCTGACAAGGCAAAGCTAGGGATACTGATGACTATGTCTATTTTTCGCGCCGCCCTGAAACACCCGGGGTTACTGTGTCAGAAATCCATAGCCAAACATCTCTTCAGTTGTTCTTTAAAGCGCACGTTCAGGGAGGGGCCGTGTACTCGTCCCAACGTATACACCCTATGGACGTAGGGACCGCGCGCACGGCCTGCCCGTGCTGTGACAGGCCATTCCCCTCCCTTGCGGCGTGGGGCGCCCCTCGCCCTCTCGCGAGGTTGTAGCTGTGGCTGACTGGTATCCATCCGCGCCTCCCGAGCGGGGGGCCCGGGTTCGACCCCCGGCCGCGGCCAAAACCTTTGCTTTTTTTCCAAAAAAAACGTCCCTGAACGTGCCCTTTAAAGGCCTCTGGAAAGATGGGATTGGTCAAAAAGCAAGACGATGTGCACCGGCCGGGGGTCGAACCAGGGATGGTCCGCCCCGCAGTCCAACGCGTTACCCCCACACCAAAGGGGGTCGAGTGGGGGAGGGCGGCGGAGGGGCCCCAAGTACCCTAGGGTCCATCTCGTGCACGTCACTGGGCGACAATTTAAAATAAAGCTATTTATAGATAATGGATATGGAATTGGGCCTTTGCATGAAAATTGGACTTTCCGATAGCTCGGGTCCTGCGGACCCCTTTCCCCCACCGACCACACACGCGCGGGCAAATTGCAGGAATGAGGAAATTTGTATTTTTTCATATTATGCAAATTACCCCCAAAAAAAGAATAAAACCGGCTTTAACTTTGTAAACTTGTATTTTATCGAAATTCCGAAAACGCGATCGGAAAGAGGAGGGTCGATTCCCCCGAGTGACTAAAAATCAGCGCATTTTGGATACGGGAAGGCCCTCAAATCGGGCCTCGAAAGTGACATCCACACACACACACAGAGATACACTCCAAAATTATATAAGGTAGGATAATAACGAAAAATCCTACAGAAAAGCTTGCCACGGGCAAGGAGCGTCTTCCCTGAATTTCCTGAAGTGTTTTATGCCCTTTCCGACGATTTTTCAAGTAAAGAACGCCCCAAAAACCTCTTTTCGCTCAGAACATGGCAGCCATCGTTCCAATCAGCCTCAAATTTTTACCATCGATGGGGCTGGCTATAAACTATTTTTATGGAAGTTTCCAGCCAAAAATATAGTCAATCAAAAAAGTTATGGCTATAAACCAGTTTTCTGCAAAACCAGTTGGGGGTTTTGGGGCCCCTTACGCGATGGAAAGCGTGCATGGCATCGCCCCGTCGGTCCCTCACCCCTGGGGACGCCCGGCCATCTTTCCAACGGTCTTTAAACAGGGGCGACAGCAGTTATATCGAAGAATTTAAAAACTAGGAAAAATGGCAGCAAGATTAAGGTTTCTCTAGATTTTAGAAGCCACATATTGAAAATCTTCACAAGGCCATAATCTACCGTATGCCAACAAGATCGGCAGCGCAATAAATGGACTCTCACATGAAGGTATATATCCAAGTGCAAACAACGCCATTCCGGAGCCAAAAGCACCTAAAATACCGTCATAATAACTTTAGTTTCTATAATATGGTATAGAATAAGATCCTATCCTATAAGCGAGAAAAGTATGTTTGTTTTCTGTAATGACGATTTCTCGGCCGTCAAGCCGAATTTCGCGCTGATTTTTGGCATGGAGGCGGAGAAATGCATTTGCCAAACACGCATTTTTTTTGTTTTCCGAAATTCTTTGATTTAACAATTTTACAAGCAAAATAGTAAAAATCCTTAACAAATTGGGCGATGAGCCGTGGTGTTCGGGCGATAACTTGATTCGCATTTGGAATTTCGGGCTGAAATTTGGACCAGTTATGTATTCGATAGTGGGGATCACGCGCATCTTATTATCTTTACAAATTTTTTGCAGATTCAGACTCAAAAACTTAATTTTGTAAAGTGACCAGAAGGCTTGCCTCCCGGGGCATGGGTCGGCCTTTTCTGTGCCTCCCCGCCCCCCGCTTCCCCGGAACAGAAGAGGGCTTCCCGCCGCCGGTTCCCATCTACCCCGTGGTGTAGTGGATTTACGCCCGTCCTACCACGCCTTAAGTCGCGGGTTCGGATCCTGAGCAAATTTAACTGTTTGCTTTTTGGTAGTTTAGCAACTAACCATATTTCTAGGCTCTCGGTGTGCGAGGTTTAGGCCTGGCCCTCGCTCTAGCGTCGCAGGCCAAAGAAAAGGCCTTTGACCCAGGCTCTCGCGCCGCAGGCCCAATCCCGGAGAAAAACCAGCACTCGCGCCACAGGCCAAAGAAAAGGCCCTTGGTCCAGGCTCTCGCGCCGCAGGCCAATGATCGTCCCTTGACACAGGCTCTCGCGCAGGCAGGCCCAGCCATGCAGAAAAACCAGTAACTAGCGCCGCAGGCGCAAAGGTTTTAGCGGAACGCTGGCTCTAGCGCCGCAGGCCAAAGAATGGCGCCGTTACTCAGGTTCTTGCGCCGCAGGCTAAAAGAAGAAGGTATTCAAATTCATGATTCCTGGACGGGGTCCAGTGGAAAATGGCCGCGAAGCGGGCTTTTTCCACTGGTAATCTCATAAACGAACTTACTAACACCCTGAAAGATCTTCCCTGACACATCCGGGTCCAAGATTTTGTTCCGCTTCATATAATCCGAAACCATCCCGAGAATGAGCTTCGAAGTGATTTGAGAGGCGAATGGGACCATCGTGAAAATACCGTTCTAAAAATGGTCGCAAAGGTCAGCCTGTTAGTATCCAATTAATAGACGTACCATGTGGATCGGAATATGGAGCACTTCTTTAAAATATGTAGGTAAAAAAGCTTGCATTAACGACGCGGCAAAGTTGAACGCAAATTGACTAGTGTAGTTGGCGAGGCAGGCTTTCCCAAAGAATAGCTCTCGCCATGGGATGCTATTTTCTTTCTAAAATTTATATAAATATAAAAATTCAACTGAGGAAAGTATGATTTAATAGAAGTATCGAAATAATCCGAAGGCCTTATAAACCCACAAAAATATCCGCCTGTGCTTTCGAAGACAAGTTTTCTTCTATATAAGCGGCTTCCTCTTGAGAAAGCCACCGATTCTCCGTGGGAGAATTTGAAGAAAATATCCAGAATACAGTGGCCCAGACGAGTCCAAGAGCACCTTAGAGGCATCAGAATATTAAGAAAAATTGGCTACCAAAAATGTAATAAATTGAAGGCCAGCCCCATGGTGACGAACAAAGGCCTGCAACAATTAGAGCCGTGAAACCAGCTGCGATCTTCAAAAGGTAGGGTTTTTTGTATTGAAGATATCAAGACCTGGGTCCCGCTTGTGTAGATCGCTCCCACGGTGGATTTTTCGCTTTGTGGGAACCACTTTGCGACCATGCAGTTGATACATGGGAAGACGAAGCCCTAAACGTGTCGGTTTTGCGGTTAAAGGAAGTATTAGTAAGGCAAAAATCGATCATTATATATTTAGCTTTATTTTGAACAGATTTAAAGGTGTAATTAAACATTAAAATCATAGGAAAATTTTCATCCATACCTCTCCAACCCCAATAATCAACCTAGACCCAAAATAGGCCCAGTAGCTATTTCCAGCCAAAACAGGTCCAAGCAGCGTCATTAGCGTGTAGTCCAATGCAGCTACTAAAAGCAGAGACTTTCCTAGTGTTTCCGGATTCTAATTTCATACCAAAAAGAATTGCTTTGGGACCAAAACGATCAGCAAAATATCCGGAAATCGCAATCGTAACCAAGCTTCCGTAGAATGTTGCGGAAAATAGCAGTCCTTGCATGGATGGACTCCAGAGGAGGGTGCCCTATATACGGTTTAGAGGTGTACTCTCTACTTGTCAACTGCTAGGTATCCAGAAATTGATTGAAAAGTGGAAAAAATACAATCAGACTACCCCATAGCCACTTTCGGTTGGTGTCGACTCATCATAGGCATACAGGCATTGTCTGGTGTCTTGTCGAATTGAGTTGTTTTGGGGTGGGCTCGGCTTTTCAAAGGCCGTGGAGTTGACCTAGAAATCAAAAATTATATCTATGCTATGATTTTTACTTCCGGTTTATACTAACTTCTCCGACTTTGTATTACAAAAAAGCGGGGCTGCGGAGTTAGGATTATTTTAACGAAAAAGAGCGGTTTAGGCTGGATCAAGCGGCGTTTCTAACTTTTGGGCTTTTAATAAAGCTATTAATAAAAAAATATTCGCGCTGGCCGCTAAAACCAACCATACACGTCACGCCCATGCTCAAATTCAACCTCATCGACACCATCACGTAAAGACCAGACATCAGTAGCAGGCATATCCGCAATCGATGGGATTTTAGCGAAAATAAGGCCGGATGTGCCATCTGGATACGGCGAGGTCAGAGTGACGAAAATTCCAATGATGGACCGGAAAATAGGCCGTTTTCAAGTCGGACCTTGCATCACCGTGTTGCAGTTGAGTGGAGCGCTCACAACTTTGCATAAATCTCGTGGCAGAAAAAGCGTTTGGCCCCCAGCTGAACGTGTTGGTTTCGATGAATTCCAGATTTTTTCGCAATTTGTGTGTACTTTGGAACGTTGCTCAGTTTTCAGGCCCTTCTTTTTAACAATGAAATGCCTCTGATTCACGCGGGTTCCGGGATTTTCGTTGATTAATTTGCATTAAATGTACTTTTTGCATTTTCCATTGAACTGATAGCTTAAGGCATCTGCTTTATTCCTCTGCACCGTCATGAGATCATCGCAAAACACACATTGCCATAACAAAACATAATACCGGAAATGCTATCACCGAAAGTGAGCGAACAGGACCCTGGGGCTAATTCTAAAAAATCTTTCGTATTCTGTAAATCATTTCTCCGCTGTCGTCAGGTCAATCGAGTCTTTCGGCTGGGCCCAGGGCTGGATTTTCGCTAGAAAGATACAGTTTTTCCACCTTTTCAACCACGATTCAGTTGTTTTAAAATTAAGGCTTACCTTGACCAAAGCAGATGAAGAAACAACCGGCGCAAAATTGAATGGTAGCGCAGAGACCGAAGACGATCAGCCATTTGTTAGGGAGGTCCTGAAAAAGCAGGTTTAGAGAGAGGCGACCGAGTGAGAGAGCGAGAGAGAGCGAGATCGAGAGAGAACGAGATCGAGAGAGATAGAAAAAGATAGAGAGAGAGACAGAGTGAGAGAAAGAGAGAAATAATCTGAAAATCGTGGAAAAATACTCACCAAATAATCGATCAGCGCAATAATGTTTGGTCCAGCAAGGCTAGCCACCGTAGCGTAACCGGTAGATATCGAAGAAATGGTCCCAGAATATTGAGGAGCTACTGTCATTAACGAAGTAAAAAATCCAGGGATGGCACCAGCAAAAAACATTCCTGAATTTCAAGGGTTTTAAAACCTAGTAGTTCGGCTACCATATGCCGATAGAAGATATAGAGCCACTGCCGGGTTTTCACAAGACGGTAACCAGGCGAGGAGGAAGAGTATGACAGATACCCCGATAGACCCTGAAAAACACATAAAAATGACGATAATAATTACGATGATTCTGAGCTAGACGCTTAAAAATTATGAAATTACTTACCGCAACCCTGAAAGAACTTGACCAAGGTGTCGGAATCAACAAGCTCTCGCTTCTTCAAATAGTCCGACAGGATAGCAGCAATATTTTTTAGAGACGATTTGAGTGAAGAAGGGGGCAATGTTGTAGAGGCCGTTCTGAAAAGTATTACAGGGTGTCCCATAAAAAAGCACCCCTCCGGCATTTCGCCCTCTTACATCCGATCGGTCCCATACTTTGCACAAGGGTGTGTCTGATCTTAAATAACAACAATTCCGAGTCTATGCCCGATCGCTACAGTAGTTTTCGAGTTATCGCCAAAATACTCTTTTTTACGCGATTCTTACCAGATTTTTTGGTTATTTTTTTGGACCTTGCATCGATTTGCATCGACTTTCGGCTGCGAATCCCTAATTTCGAGGGCGACTTTCCGTTACAAAAATTGTTGAAAACAACGGTTATTTGATGAATTTTTCCCAGGAAAAAATTTCTAGGGGTAAAGAAGGCTTGCCGCTTCATTTTCACTTAACATTCGAAGGGTCGATTCCAGCTAAAACCTTATTAAAAACGGAGAATAAAGTTTATTTTTGTCGTATCTCGAAAATTACTGCAGCGATCGGACTGTAACTCAGGATTGTGGTTATTTAGGGTCAGATATACCTTTGGTCGATTTTGGGACCGATCGGATGTAAGAGGGCGAAATGTAGGAGGGATGCTTTTTTATGGGACACCCTGTATAGTGAGCTACCACGGTATTTCAGGACAGGTTTTATTTGAGGTTCAGCTACTACAACCCACTAGAAGGAAGAGAAAAACCAACCAAGTGGATCGGTAAAAATAGGTGGTCCTTGAAGTATGTCGGCAAAAATGACTGCATGATGACGGCGCACAGGCTGAAGGCGAACTGGCAAAAGTAGATGGCCTGCATGGTGCGGTTGAAGAGGAGGTGGCGGATGGGGAGGCCTTGGCGGACCTAAAAAAAAAAGGATTTTTGAGCCTAGGTATTTATCTTTTTTTATGGTTTGAAGGGACAGGTAAGCTATGGATTTTATGGAGTTAAAATCCAAATCCTAACAGTACCGAGTCTTGCCTACTTACCAACATATCCTTCTGCTTCCTGGACAACACCTCGCGCTCCAGAAACTCTTTCTCCTGCTCCCCGGTCCAGCGATTGTCTTGCGGGGAGTTTGTGACGAAGATGATCCAGAAAACGGACCACAGTAGTCCGACACCACCTAGGCATTCGAAAATCAATTTTTAGGAAAATTCAAACCGAAAAAGTAGAAAAATGAGGGCCATCCGAGGGAGGAGGCGCAGAGTTCGGCGACGAAAAATGACGTGAAACTGGACGCTAGCTAAAGGGAAGTTTTTTGGGACGGTTTTTGACGATATAACGATCTAAACGATGCCATCAGTTGAAGTAATGGGATCCCTACCTGATTACCCGTAGTGTACAACGCTCCGGCAGTAGATTTTTCGTATGATGGGAACCATTTTGAGGCCATACTATTAATGCATGGTTGGACGCATCCCTAAGATTTATTGGTATTTTTGTTTTTAAAAAAATTACCATAGTTTCTCCCTTAAAAATCAGACTTTTAAACCCACAATTCCAATACCCATCATGGCTCTAGAAGCAAAAAAGGCCGGGTATGAACGCTCTGCCAGCGTCGGGCCAATCATCGTAAACACGACGCAATCGATTACGGCAGCTAAATGGAGATTTTTAAGGTATTTTAACGGCATTGTGCAGTCGTTTAGCTTGTCACTAAAGGTGCGTGCAACCGAAAAGTCCTAAAAAACCTACCAACAAGCAACATTTTCGGCCCGTACCGATCGGCCAGATACCCGGAGAAAGCCATCGTTACGAGTCCACCGTAGAAAATAGCACCAAATAAGGCTGACTGCATTGAGGGAGACCACATCAAATATCCCTAAAAAATCTTAAGAGGCTAAGAAAGGTGCGTCTACCACATAGCCGTCCTCCTTGGCCACACTCTCGTCAACGATGGGTTTGCACACGTCGTGGGAGTGGTCGATGGACTCGTTTTTGTAGAAGTTTTTGAGTTCTTCGGGAGCGTAGGCTGTGGAATTTACCTTAAATGGAGCGTGAAAGAGAGCGAGATAGAGAGAGAGAGAGAGAGAGAGAGAGAGTGAAAGGGAGAGAGGTAGAGAGAGAAATAGGGAGAGAGAGAGTAGGATAGAGCGCAAGAGAGATATTTAAACTCCACTTACCATACACGTGATCCCCATGCTCAAGTTGACTCTCATGGAAGTCGTTGAGAAAAACGCGGCCATAAGCAGAAAACAAACGCGAAGCCTGTGAGAATGAAGTGAGAAAAGTGAGGGCCGCTTCTCCTTTTCCTTCTCCTCCTCATCTTCGTCCTTTTTTGGCATAATCTGTAAAAATATTTGAACCTTTTATGAACAAAAATAGAATGAAAATGAAACAAGTCATACTCGGCTCAGAATTAAAAAAATTCGCGAATATCCAGAAAAAAATCGAAGCCACAAGCTTTTATGTGTAAGAAAAAGTGATGCAAAGGACAAAACGACGGTTTTGAAAGCCCACATCGACTGATGAGACCACAGTTCCTTCTGCTTTTTTCCTTGATCTTTTTGAACCCCGGATAGAGCGCACAAATAAAAGCTTCTCGCCCGGGCATCAGCCTCCGCCGGTCAATCGAACAATTCCCGGGCGCATGAACAACACCTATTCAATTTCATGCCACATAAATTTATAAACAGCTGACGAATCGGGCAGTCAATTGACGCAGAGGTAGAAAAATTGATCCGAAAGGTCCCGCGAGAGGCTAAACCATCAACGGCTCTGATAATAAATTCTAAAGATCATTCACGGTATTTTTCTAGGTAATAATCATAACGGGGAAGCCCTAGAACGTTCATAAATTGTCTAAAAAATATCTGTTCCTTCGATATTGGAAAATGAGTTGATTCCTAGGAACCTGATCCCTCATAAAAAGTTCAAAGACCAGCTGACTGTTATTAAGAAAATTTAAAGGGCTATTTAGGCCTTTAAATTTATAAATTTAAAAATACGATTTTTTACAAAGATCACATTTTATTAACTCGACAAATAATTAAATTGTTGAAAACGTAGAGCTGTTATTGATCATTTTTAATACCGTCGCTATTGGCAGTCGATTAAACTTCTATTTTATACCAATAAAACCGCCAGCTTCTTAAATATATCCATGTTTACAATGCCAATGAAATCAAAAACGCTCAGGAAATATGCATCAAAATTTATCAGAAAAATCTAGCACTTTTTGAAGCGAAAGTGGCTACGAGTCCAGGATTTCAAAGCTGCTGCTCAAAACCTGATGAAAGACATGTTTTCGCTAAATCAACTAAATCCTGGAATCTGGCTGTTTATGGCAAATTTTCTCATGAAATTTAGGGGCTATGCGTAAGCCAGGTCTTGACGGGGATTTCGTGTATTTTCGAGGAACGAAAATACCCGCAAAGTTCGTCTGGGCCGGCAATGGGATGACTCGGAGAGGGAGGTCAGGAATGGCCAGCTGGACCGAGGCGGGGGTGAAGCCTCGAGGAGATGAAGGAGAGCCCAGACGGCACACATCGATCCAGGGATGGGGCCCAGGGAGGGACAAACAGAAAGAGAGAGAGAGAGAGCACACCCCACCACAACAACAACAAACACCACATTTCCGCTTTCTTGAGCTACCGGGGAAGCGGTCATGTACCTTGGTGCGCCCCAGGAAATGAGAAGCCCCCAAAAAATATATGGTAAAGCGATGACGCAACGTGACGAAATTTGTGAAGCGTGGCGTGAGGTTTGATTTTGGTGCCCTGGGGCTGTACTAAGGATCCTACGCATAAAATGGAATTTTCGAGATTTTCGGACAATTTCCCCTGGTTCGATCTGAAACGCGAAGGTGGTCTCCCTCATCATGATTTTTTTGGAAATAGATTATTTTAATCCATATGGTTTGATATTTTGCACTTGAATCATTTCATTTCGTAAACATATTTCTTCGCGTTTAATTTTATCTTTAAAGTGGAAAGGCTCGATCTCCTGTGTCCAGGCCCGTAGGAGGGGGGGGGCCCAGGGGGCCCTGGGCCCCCCGAAATCGGTCGAGGTCCGAAAAATTCATAAGGGGGGACCCTTATGATTTTTAGTTACAAAAATTTGTCTGCCTGTGGCGCTGTTTATTACTGTTTTTCAAACAGTTTTTACTTAGAAGAAGCCTATTTTTTCAAAATTTTTTGCCTGCGGCGCTGGTTTTTCATTTGTAATCAATGGTTCATAGAAATGTTCGCCTGCGGTGCGTTTGCTGCTGTGTTTTCACACGAATTTGAGTGTAGCAAACGCTTTTTTTTGCTATTTTTTTGCCTGCGGCGCTATTATTGACGCAATTTTCGGATGTTTTAAAAGTAGCGACCGGGGGGGTTTAACTTTTCCCCCTAATATTTCAAAGGGTCCATATCTTGAAATTTCATATAATCCTGCCAGGCTGGATAGCTTCTATAGCTCCATATTATTTAATGCATGCTTTATACAATTCCATTCGAAAAATCCCAGAATTTCAAATTGCGTAAATGAGAACAACAATCACGCCAAAATCCAATTCCATTTTGATGGCTTCTGGTAATGAGTATCCCTACAGACTATACAAGAAGCTATGAGCAAAAAAATGACGTGCAAAGCAGAGGAATGTCCAAAGTCGTGTGCAGAGGTGTACCCCGGCATCACCGGGCTTTTCGGAAGCGGTGGCGATCGCCAGATCTTGGGCGCCTTATCTTTCCGGGGGCCCGAAATGGAAACTCGGCCCATCTGCCGGTGGGCTAACAATGGCCGGCGGCAAAAGTGGAGATCAAAAATTAAGCGGGAGCTAGTTAGGGGATAGCGCATTAATGAGAGGGTAGAGGTATCTCGTCTTCCTAAGGTGTAGTTCATAGTAAATCATCTATAAATAATAGTTTTCAATTGAGCCAAATTATCTGAAGTCTGTAAGGTCTAGAGGGTGTCCGAATACCCCCTCGGCATTTGGACGTCTTCTATCCGATCGGGCACAAATTTTTACCAGCGATGGGAACCCATAAAAACTATCTGTAGCCGGATTTTGGGAGAAAAATACTGTAAAACACAAAAGTTATACTTAAAAAATGATTTTTTTTTTGAAATGTTGACGCTCGTTTTGGCTACGTTTTGGCAGTTAGCATGGCAATGTTGAGTACCCTGTCGAGAAATGACCACGTTCGGAACGGTTGCTGCCGATTTTGATAATAAAAAGTGGCTAAAATTCCCAATTCAGGCAGCATTTTCGAAAATCAATAAATTGGGTTCCGATCGGTAGAAGACGGCCAAATGCGGAGGGAAGGTTTTTGGGACACCCTGTATTTTTGAGATTCTTGTTTTCGAAATTTTGGTTTTCGGTACTTTGGCTACGCCCGCTAATCCCGACATGAGTATGCGATTTTCTCATATTCCCCGGAATTTTAATATTGTCGGTTTTTCTTGTATTTTTATTTCAGCATTTTAATCATAAGCTCTTTATTCTCGTTGGAACATGGAATGGCTGAGGTCGACCGGTATCTCATGGTAGTTGCCGTCATGCAAAGTTCATACAAAGCTCCCGCAAATACAATAAATAAATTAACTAAGGAGCCAATTATAAAAATCAGAAAATATGAAGAATACACGAAATACATGGGAAAATTGGCTAATTTGGGGCGAGCCCGTTGTGATTTGGGGTTGGTACTTTTATTCTGGCCAGAGCGAAGAACTGCTCGCTGCTGGTGGATTTTTCACTAAAAGTTTAAAATATAAAATACTTTTGTCACCACAGTCTCGCTCGCTCGCTCGCTCTTTCTCTCTCTCTCCCTCTCTTTTCTCTCTCGCTCTCTCTCTCTCTTCTCTCTCTCTCTCTCTCTCCCTCTCACTCTCTCTCTCCCTCTCACTCTCTCTCTCTTACCGGTTTGCTCGCACTCGAATCCCAAGCTGATACCAGGCTTCATGGCCGTTCGACACTTTTTCTTTCACCCGAATTTGCATAGATTCGATGTTGTGTTCATCGGATAGCTTTAAAAAAATATAAATTTTCATATCAATTTTTTTTAGTGATACCTGGTCCATTATTGGCTGCTCATTCCAAACCAATTTATTTTCATTCATTACCAAAGTGTAGGCGCAGATTTGGCCGCTGTCATTCTGGAAAAATAGGATTTCTCTCTCTTTCTCTCTCTCTTTCTCTCTATCTCGCTCTCTCTATCTCGTTCACGCTGTAAAGTGTATAAAATTTACATACCTGAGCAGTCATGAACAAATTCCCATTCAACAGTTGTAAATTACTCCAAATAGCATCGTCAGCGACACTCGGACAATTTCCCTCGGTATTTGAACAAACACAGGGTACCCCATTTTTCCTAAATCCCAAAATACTACATCGCGCCCGCAAGAGAACATACCGTAATCTTGTCAGCCTCAACCCTTGAAAGCTGGGCAGATACCCGACGGTTTCCTCCCCACGCGTCTCGGCTTCCAACAGCGCTGGCGGGTCGGATTTGGTCAGGAAATACGCCCTGTTTTTGAAGATTACAGGGCCTCGGATTTCGCAGTCCATCGAGAACCTGAAAATTATTGTCATTAATGCTTGTTTTTAGGTGTTACTATCCCCTTAGAATGCTTCTACTCACCGCGTCAACATGTTCAGCTTGATCGGAAGTGGCCGCTCAAGGCTTGGAGCGCGGACTTTGAAGGACAGCTTGGCTTTCCGGAAAGGAACTAGCGTCAAATCCATTCGGTCAAAAACCGGAAATGACACCTTGATCATCACCGACCAGAAGTTCTGAAAGAGCTATGCGGAGAAAAAAGTAGAACCTACATTTTCTAGCTTTGGTTTCTCGATATCAAGCGAATTCTGGGAGATGTGGCTTTCAGAATGTGAGGATAGGGTTCGTTGAGCGGAAACCCGGCTTGGGAGATGTTCATCCGAATTCGAGCTGTCTGAGGTTGAGGCGGAGAGTCGTTCTTTGTTCACCTAAAAAGGAGCTGTTTTTCCATGAGAAGAGAGAAAGAGAGAGAAAGAGAGAGAGAGATCGAGAAAAGCATTTTTAAGACCACAAACCTGTTGTAGAAAAAGTTGACGATCCGAGCTTCTCCTCGATTTTATGAATTTCTTATTTTCCTTCCGCGATAAAAATGAAACGACGACTACCGCTGGCGCTAGTCGATTCATGTTGACCTAAATCACAAAAGTTACATTTTAAAGACAACAGAAAACCTTTGAAGAGCTCTACCAACCTCATAGCCAAACGGCTTCAACTGGGTCTTAATCTCCTGTATAACATCCACAACTCCCTCTCTCAATATCAATAAAAAGAATTCGAAGCTCTTCGTGGAATGATTTTTCAAGACGGCCATTACCCGGAAGGGAGTTCTAAAATTCGTTCAATATTGAGCAAGCCTTTCACATACTCAGTAATCGTTGTGAATCTCGCCCAATAATAGTGGCTGCTCGTCAGGGTTAGGGGCAATAAATAATCAACGATCTGGGGGTCCTGATTGGCGTTACGGTATTTGATTAAGCGGAGGGTATTTTCCTTCTCGTTGTGAAAAAGAGCTCCATTTTCTACAATATCAAAGGCGGCCGCTGGGCCGGCTGGAATGTCTTCGGGTGGCCACATGCATAGGTTGGCCGCGGCTGCAAATTGAACTTTAGGGCTGTTAAAAAAAGGTAGGACAAAGAAGATCGAATGAGAAGGTATAAAATATAGTTAATTTTGCCAAACAGTTATATGGTGGTATAAATAGTAGAACTAGGAATAAATGAATAATTAAGAAGAATGGCAATTATGACAAAGTTTTGTGTTGGCTATCGGCGTTCTAAAAATTTTCCGCCGGCGCGATACGCAGCGCGCATGCGGCTCATCGGAATTAAAGGCGTCGTAAGAGTCCATATGGTCATAATTGTTAGCCAACAAAATCTGTAACTATACCTTAAACGTTCATTAAAAGGGCATCGTGATGTACCGGATGCTTAATTAAAGCATAACGATCAAAAAGAAATTTTTTTTGAACAGGAAACGGGCCCCCTATCTGCAAGCAGCTGCTGATTCAGACGCTTTGGGTCTGTGACTCAAGCAATAAACGCGGAACGTGCAAAGAAAATTAGGCGGAATTTCAAAATGCAAATAAATAAAGAATTACCATATAAAATTAACGGTTATTTTGGCGACAATAAGCTCAAAACCTTGGATGTGAAATTCGTTAGGTGTATAATTGGGGAACGGCCGCGGAATCAGGTGACGGCCGGGATGGGGTGATAAGAGGTTTGGTGCATACACACCACGCGTAATATTTTGCCCAAAACGCCCGGAGAGCCGCTTGATAAAGGCGCATAATAAGGCGGCTTGAAGTCAGACGAGTGAAAAAAAAACGTAAAGGGCAATTGGGCACAAACTGGGCACATATTTTTTTTGAGGGCTGTACTATTGACATTGTTTTCTACAAAATTTAAGGTTAAAGATAATCAAACGTTTACTCCAGTAAAAGTTGAAACCGATTAGAAAGCTTAGACTCAAGTCAGGAAAAGCTGAGTTTTCTTGCTAATCATTATTATGAACGGCCAGCGCCCAAAACCCGCTTCGCGGGCCTTGCGCGCTGGAATGCGGCCTTTGCATGAGAAATTGGACTTTTCGATAGCTTGGGTCCTTCGGACCCCTTCCCCCACCGACCACACACGCGCGGGCAAATTGCAAGAATGAGGAAATTTGTATTTTTTTCAGATTATGCAAATTACCCCCAAAAATGAATAAAACCGGCTTTAACTTTGTAAACGTGTATTTTATCGAAATTTTGAAATCGCCATAAGAGGAGGGTCGATTCCCCCGGGTGGCGGAGAATTAGGGCATTTTAGACACGGGAAGGCCCTCAAATCGGGCCTCGAAAGTGACATCCACACACACACACACACACAGAGATACACCCCAAAATTATATAAGGTAGGATAAAGATTCTTCAGAATAGGAATTTCCAAAGAAATCAATTTAAGTGTTTTGAGACAGACATCTGAAGGAGCTTTTGGTTTTATGTGTGCGGGCAAGCCCGTTTTGCCTAGCTCCACGACGACGAAAAATAGGAAGAGCTGAATAAGAAAAATACAAACATGAAAATCATAAAATTGCGGCTAGCTATTTGCGTCTTGATTTCTGGACCAAAAATGAAATTAGTTTACCGAAATTGCAAACTCGCAAAACCTGCACAAACCGCACGAACGTGAATGTCAACCCCAGTCCCACTCCCCGCGCGAAAAACCACTTTCGAAAAAATGCTGACGATGCGGGCCGCGCGGCTATCGGGCTGATGAAATATTCGAGTGCGCGAGAATTTGAACTTTTCACGGAGTTTTGGAGACATCAGTTTATCGCAAATTTATAGCGGAAAACCACGTGGAAAAGGGTATAATGTAGTCGAAAATTTGTTGTGGCCATTGAGATGGTCTGGGGGTACCGTTTTGACCTTGGAAAGTGTGTTTGGCGCTCAAAAAGGGACGAGGTGAAACTGGGTGGGTAGCTAGCCGGTGGACTATTGGACTATTGGGTTGAAAAGTACAAATCACGAATTTAGGGCATGGTTAGACGGCACTTTAAAGGGATTTGGAAGGCAAAAGGTTGCTCATCTTTTAGAATGGACCACCATCCAATAATGCTTCTTTTTACAGGCTTTCGGTGTCCTTAAAATGTAGAAGTAGTGCACAAAGAAGCCGTGCAAGCTATAATTAAATTGTTAAATTAAGAAGCATTTAATCAAGGCAATAATTAACTTGAAATGTACCTCGAAAGCAAAAATTTCGTCAGATTTAATATTTTTTGGCATTTTTTGCACCAAATCTTTTATGCTTTTATAGAGTTCAGAAAAAGTAGAACAAGAAAAATAGTTTTCTAAAAAGAAAGTACATCTTGTAGTTTCTTTCAAGCCCAGAAGTGAAAAGAAACACTCCGTCCCGTGGGGGCGGACCCGGAAGCGTCTTTGTGCGCTTTTCTCGGGCCCCCTTGAAAGCAAATACTCGAGCCAGGGTGACGGGAATTCGATAAATCTGAGCTGAATTTCATTTGTACCCGCTACGCACGAGATTGGGGACAGAAATAGGGTGGATTTGGGGTTATTTTAGGGTTAAGGAGGCTGACAAGCATAGATTTCTACGGAGTTCCTATGGGTGGAGAAGTTCGCCATGCACAATTGTTCGTAATCGATTACGCCATTTAATCGTTCGGAACCCATTTCCAATGAAAACTTGAGTGGGTGCGTTGCGTGTCGCGGTGTAGGAAAAATTTGGAGGAATACTTACAGAAAAAATGAAAAAGTTTTAGGGAAATCGTTTATGATTCAAAAGATGGAAATATACGCGTTAAATTAGAATCGATACCTCAAATCTCCCCTAAACCATCCTGTTTTCCACATAAAAAGTCATATGATTGTTAGCAACTCTATAAAAAGCAAAGCACAAAAGCCTAAAACAAGGCGAAGATGCGAAGGGCGGGGCCTGGCTAGGGCCAAGGCCCAGGGATCTCCTTCAGGGAGTCCGTACCCCCCCCTCTCCCTTGGCATCTTCCCCGCTATGTTTCGTTTTCATATTAAGGTGCTATAAAAGGTCTAGTCTATAATTCTGTCTTCGGAGGAAAATGCACAGTCAGGTTGGTCGATTGCTTGCGGACTTTGTTCTTGAGATCGGAGTTTTGGGAAGAGCTATTACAGAGGAGGTTTGAATCTAATTAGTGCAGTGCTACACACAGCTACACGTTCCCTGAGAGAACAGAGGACTACACACACGCTATATCCATAAACTAACACATATATATAAGGATATAACATGGAGGTCCCACCTCACATGAATTCGATATAACTCTTTCCAAAAACCGGAGTAACCCTTAGCTGGATAGCCAATGAATCCTCCGTTCTGCCCAAAAGTTATCCAGTTGTCTCAAGAATATGAGCTTTCGACTACCACTAGATCGCCCTTTGCGCATAATTAGGGGAAACGCCGTCTCAGGTACCTGACACTCCAAAATTTCGCTATAAAAATAAGTCACTTGAGATCAGAAAAGCGCAAGGGTCATTTAAGAATTTACGGAGGCTAAATCGATGGCCATCGTAAAACCAAAAAGGCGAGTCGGAAAAATTCTAGAAGTGAAAGTGCTGAATCTGGGCCCAAGATGAAGCCACGGCGTTCCAAACTTTTCGAATCCCCGATTTTCCCTCACTGTTTCGCTTAACGCACAGTGACCGACTCTGCTAGATCTAGTGTGCACGGGTTTATTTTGGAAATCGTTTTAGAGATTCTTAACTTTAAGGGAACCTAATTCGAATAGGCCCTATGGGGAAATATCTCTTCTTCGTTTCCTGTGATCTCTATTTTCATTATTTGAAAGGTTTATTTTCGGAAATATGGATGAGCACTCAAAATTCTTAAATTTCTTATTACTTCATTTTCCATTATTATCTATTTAAATTTTTGTATATTCCAAATACTTAAAAAAAAAATTAATTAAAATTAAAATTTTCGCTGAAAAGCCCATCCACATTGTTATACGAAAGTGAATCATTCCAAGAATTCGAAATATTTTTGAATTTATTAGAAAATCCATGATATTTTGGTGAGATAAGTCAATTAATCACATAAATCCAAAAAGTCTTATTTAAGGTGTAGCGGATGGATTTCTAATAAATTTAAAGCCTCATATTTTGCTTTAGTCTCGTATCAACTACCGTAATATTTTGTCGCAACCGGGGCCCCACTCTGGAAGGTTGGACCCGGAGAGGAGGCAATTAATCTCTCCCCAACCCTCGTTCGGCCGATCTCCCTGCTCAAAGGGTCGAACCGAAAGCCGAGCAATTTTTCACGTCCCCGTTTTCCCGGAGGGAAAGTTCCACTGATTAGAGGAACATTGGGCCACTAACTTTACAGCCGGCTAGATAGACCAGAGGGGCCCACCGGAAAACTTTCGAGCAAAATAGAAACGTAACGAAACGGTAGATTCAAAGTTTAAAACAAAAATAAATAATAAATAATATGTAAATCATTATCAAAATAAGAGTAGATAGCAGGCATTGGGGATCTAAAATAGACAAAATTTTACGCAAAAAAAAATAATATTCTCTCTTTTACAAGTTAACGAATTTTGTCTATTTGGGAAATTGAATGCCCACAATAAAATATAATTAAGCTGTTGCTTCCATTCTCTTTGACATCTCTCATTCCCTCTTTCTTAAAAATGTCAAATTAAAACAAAAATGTAGAATCGGCTTGGGACAACGGAAGGTGAAAAATCTATCAGGTTGGTAGATAAGTCCTGTCACAATTTTTTGAAAGCGCCGTAGAAATCCACAGAAACGTCGGATTTTCACTTTCGATACATGATTTGATAGATCTTGGGACGCGCTACTTGGGCAAAACCCTATTTGGTCCCCAAAGTGGCTCGCCTTCGAGTTACAGCTCCGGGAAGTTTTTCATAAAATCTTGAGAAAGCTATTTAGCGTGCTATCTCTGCATCGAGAAATTTGCATGCGATACCTTCAACACCAATCGATAGCTCTCGAGGAGTAGATATCGGTAGATCTTGAGATCATCAAAATTGGACACCGGATGGCCGAGATACGGGTCCTTCAAATTTGGTCCATTTCTTAGAACTTTTCCCGAAATCCCATACATTTAGAACCTCCTCCGTCCACAAATCAACTGGCATGATTCGTCTGCCGCAGAAGGCGTAAAATGTATGGGATTTCGGAAAAAGTTCTAAGAAATGGACCAAATTTGAAGGACCCGTATCTCGGCCATCCGGTGTCCAATTTTGATGATCTCAAGATCTACCGATATCTACTCCTCGAGAGCTATCGATTGGTGTTGAAGGTATCGCATGCAAATTTCTCGATGCAGAGATAGCACGCTAAATAGCTTTCTAAAGATTTTATGAAAAACTTCCCGGAGCTGTAACTCGGCGTCTTGTAACCTTTCGGCCATGTGCGGCCGCTCCCATTCTAGAGCAGCCCAAGACCTATCAAATCAGGTATCAAACGTTAAAATCGGCCGTGTCTGCGGCTATAAAGGGAGATTTAAAAAATTTGTGACAGGACTTATCTACCAACCTGATACAAGCCAAAGACAAAAAGGCGCGGAAGCGTAGGCCATGCTCGGCACTGATCTGGGCTTGGCCCAGCTCACGCCGTACGATGGCCGGGTCAACTCGAGCGCGTACGGATTTGCAAAGAAGTGGCTCGATTCCTGCCGACTTCTCGATGCTGAACATGACCCAGGACCAGCAGCTTTCGGGCCCTTTCTGACCAAGAGGGCGAAAGCTGTCTGGGACGAGATGCCCGAGGCTGATTTCCGAGGGGCAATCCGAGATGTGCTCGGCAGATGGGCAATTCGACTACGCGACAGTGCCGGTCGGAAGAAGGAGTCGCGGAATGCCCTACGTAATATCCGAATCCGCCTTGATTCAGATTTATGGGCCGTATATGACCAATTACTTGGACTCGTAGAGGGACGAGGAGCCGACTGGGAACAACTCGATCTTGAAGCCCGAAAGGAACTCCTAGCTCGGCTACCGCCCGAACTTGACGATTTTGTCCAATCCAGCCAGAACCCGGAGCTCAATGAGCAAACCTCCACCACGGAATTGTTGACAAGATTGGCCGGTCAGCAGCAACACCTCGAGAAGAAGGCGAGCGTGAATTCCGTCACAACCGACATCATCAAGAAGCTGACCGAGAAGATCAACGCGCTTCAAGTACAACAGCCAAACGCCAATCAGCAAAGAGTGGATCGCGCTCAAACGGAAGGTTCTGGACGCGGATTCTCGAGCCGAGGACGAGGACGTGGTCGATGGCCAGGAAGAGGCGGTCGAGGCGGAAACCGTGGTTCCGGAGGAGGCTTTCGAGGAAACCGCGGAGGTTATCAAGGACGTGGGGGATGGTGGCCGAACGTTTGGCAAGGACCACAAGGATGGTGGCAACAAGGCGGCCCATCCCAAGGACAATTCCTGCCGCAGAATCAATGGCAGCAGAATCAAGGCTTTCCTCAGAACCAGAACCCACAGCCCCAAGGCCAATTCCAGGCGAGAAACGCCACTTACCATGTCACGGATGATCTAGAATATCCGGAGGTGTATGTCGAGCCCACCCCGCAACAAAGCCAGCGCAACCGCGGAAACGGAATCTGGAACTTCACAACGATCTGCATGATAGTGGCATTGATCTGTTTCCCGGTCGTGAGCGGACTGACAGCGGTGAACTGCTTGAAGACGGCGAATCCAAGGCTGATCAACCTGCCGGATCTATCAGATTGCTCCCTGAGCCATCAAGGAGTTCGATGGACGGCGAAAGTCTACGAACGGAACGAGAACTTCAAGAAAGTTCCAAGCTTTCATTGCTCGGTGGAGCAAGTGAGGGCTTGCCGTCGAGCGTACTTGGGGATATTCGAAAGCGGAGAAGCCACCCCCAGTGTTCCGGATGAGATCTCAGCCGAGGAATGTCGCCACGCAGTGGAAAAAGGAACTATCGAAAACAGGAAATTGATTGGACGGTCACAACATTTTTGGTCTACGGATCAAGATGACTCACCTACGACACCTTGGTGGGGAGAGCGATGCGTAGAAGTCCGTCGCTTTGAGGTCACCGAAGGGGAAGCTTGTCGCGGTCAAGATGAGATCATATTGACCATAACGCCTGGTCTAGCCCCATTGGACAAGAACGAGATCCGACTTTACAACGGAATCACCGTCTGGGGAGACCTGAGCGAGACGAAATGTGACTACAAATTCATCAAGCTCGCTGATGTCTTAACGGATTATTCCCGAGTCTATCTTCAAGAATTGGGATGGATAGATGGGCTAACATCTGAAGAGCCCGTCGAAAAATGCGAGCAAATCGGGTATGAAACATCCGGAGGACTCTTTATAGTCCGGGAAAATGGCAAACAGAAGCGAGAGGCGCCCCCAAACGGCAAAGCGATTGCACTCCCGCAAATCGCCTTCGAATACAACCCACTTCTCGACCCCGAATTTGATTTAAAAAAATCAGTCGGCGATATTGATCAGAATGCAAAAGCCCTGCATCGTATTGGAAACCAAGTGGAGCAAGTGAATGGGTCTACGTTCTACAGGATCAGTCGGGCCTGGCAACAAATTGAAGCATGGAATAAGACGTGGATCGAGAAAGGTATGGATCTGGCGGGAGCAAAAAATCGATTCGATGAGGTTAGAATTAGCCGATTTTTACAACTACCAAAAGAACCAGAATGTGGTTGGTAGGCTGCGAGAATTAGAACGGAAAGTGGAGGACGCCAGGCTCCAGGCGAATACTCCAGCACCCGAAACGATCACGACGACAATATCCAGCAAATTGGCAAGCGAAGAGGCGACACGCGCAAAAACGCTCAGAGACATCATCCAAAGGCTAGAGAAATTGGAGGCTAAGGAAGACCCGATCCCTCCAAACACAGCTGGTTTGGAACTCAAACTCAAGGAGATGATGAAACGGCTGGAGGATCAGAAGACGGTTGATGACAACCTCAAGGAGCTTATTCAGGAGTTAAGGGAGCAACTCGATCTGTTAGCGACACCGGAGCCTCAGGCAAGCATCCATGATCCGTTTGAAGTCGAATGTAACCGACAGGCAGAGGAACTTCGCTATTGGAAACTTCAATTAGCCGTGAATCCGACATATGCGTCGCGAAAACTGCTTGGGAAAGCAAATTTGTTGGCCCAAATGATCGATGAAAACCGGTTCATCGTGAGTGAGTGCCAAACAATCGAGCTCACCGAATCCATTGTAATCAAAACCCAACGGGTAGAAGAACGGTGTTTCGCGGAAGTCCCAATCAAGCATGAAGGCGAAATTAAATTCCTGAAAGTGCCGGAAATGGATATCGTTCCGAACGGCACAGAGATCAGTTGCCGCGGAATGAGGATCGCACCAGCCGTATTGTATATGGACTTCAAAGCAAACAATGCCAAGAAACCACTGGGAAATTCAAATCTCGGAAAGCGAATGGCACGGCAAGGCCTATCCGATGGTCCGAGAAAATGGGTAAACACACCGATCCAGTGGATGAAGGACATTCAATCGAAATACCGGCAAACTACGGATGGAGCAGGCGACCTGATTGACGAAGTCAAGAATTATACCAGGACTGTCGTTGACAAGGCCAAAGACACCGCAGGACAAGCAATGGAGAAAGGCAAAGTGGTGCTCAAGGACGCTCTAGCGGAAGTCAAAAGTTGGGCGTTAAAAATAGTCCTCTGGGTAGGAATCCCTTTGCTCGTGGTCTTGGCCTTCGTCGCCTTCGCCGTGTTTTACTTTAAAATCTATTTAATCCAGACCTCGACGAAATCGCTGACAGGAATCGTGCGCAGCATCTTACCTCAACACACTAATGCGCTAAGCGCCGACGAGCTACAAACCATGCCGTTGGACCAAATCAGCGCAGTCATCAGTCGAGAACCGGAAGTGAAGATCGAGCCTGTAAGGCCAGCACCGATCCGAACAAGACGTGGCAAGCCAGAAAGCATGGCAGCCACATGGCAACGTCTGGCTACCACAGTCGCAATGATCGCAACTTTGGCATCAGCGTCTGCATTGCCAGTCGTTCCCATCCATCTAGACGGCCATCCATGCGTAGCCCTACTCGACACGGGGAGCACGGTCTCCTACATGCGGCAAAGTATTTTCAAAAATATTTCGGAACCGGCAAAGCTCAAGCCAAGTCAAAGAGGACCTGCGCGGACGGCAAATGGGGAAACTTTCACATTCCTTGGGGAGGTTCTCAGCCTCGTCACAATCGGAAAAACGAATACGGTCTTTCCGATGCAAGTTGCACGAGACGATCAATGCCCTCTTCCAGCTCTAATCGGAAACGATTTGTTCAAAAAACTGGCTGCAAATGGAGTGCTGATAGCATTCGACTTGGAGAAGAGAGTGTGCCATCTCGGCAAGAATAAGGTCAAAATGCTGGAACCCGGAGAACAAGCGCGAGTGAATGCGCTAACGATGACGATCCCTTGCCCTGAAGAAGTGATAATTCCTCCGAAAAAAGGTGGCCTGGATCAAGGCTGTTGCCTATCCCAGCCCCGAACTGCCAAGTTGTCATGACGGGCTTTGAAGGAAACGCGGCTGAGCAGGAATTCTACAACCCAATTCCGCAACCGAATGAACCTGACGGAGGGTCGACAAAGAAGGATGGATCCGAGTCGGGAACCCAACACAAGCTCAAATGACAATTCCAGCTGGAGAAGCTATCGGAGAGGCGACACTTTACCCGAAATATTATGCGGGAATCTACTCGATCTCGGACGAAGAGTACAATTCACTGATCTTCCCTTCAGAAGAAGCCGATTTCGAGGCGCACTTGCCAGAAGCACCTAGGAACGTATCCTTTCTGGACCACGTGAAGGAGAAGATTAACTTCAAAAACAGTGTGCTGAACACCGCGCAACGATCTCGACTGATTCAAATGATTCTGGATCATCAGCAGGCCTTTATCGGACCAGACGGACGGCACGGAGAATTCTTGGGGAAAACAGTCCACCGCATACCTCTACTGGACAAGGATCTGATCCCGAGACGTCGCCCGATGACCGTACCGCTCGAGAAGCAAGCTGAAGTGGAAGCCCAATTCGGCAGTTTCTGGCCCAAGGTCTAATAAGGCCCAGCACATCACGATACTGTCACTCCATCGTGCTGGTCAAGAAAAAGAACTCGAATAAGCAACGGTTTGCTATTGACTACCGACCCCTGAATGCCAATACGAGGAAAGCGGCCGTCATTTTGCCGTTAATTGGAGACCTCGTCGATAAGCTTGCCGGCGGTTTCATCTACACCTCGCTGGATTTGATGGAAGCTTTCTATCAGGTCAAGCTGGACCGCCGGGACGCCCATAAAACGGCGTTTGGGAGCCACATCGGCTTATACGAATTTATCTGAATGCCGATGGGGGTCAAAGAGGGGCACCCGGAACGCTCATGAGCGCCATGCACGAAGCGCCCTGCGGATTGAAGCCATCGTCGTCGCCTACCCCGACGACGTGGCGATCGTCAGCTCATCAGTGGAAGCCCATCTAAAGGACCTCGAAGAAGTTTTCGAGCGGCTACAGCAGTTCGGGCTTAAACTAAAGCTCGAAAAGTGCGAGTTTGGGGTCAAGGAGATCTCTTACCTAGGCCTGATCATCGGAAGGGACGGAGTGCGACCCAATCCCGAAAAACGAAAGCCATCGATGCCTATCCCCGCCCAAAAACCAGTCACCGACGTCAGATCATTTTTGGGCGCCACAAATTATTTTCGTCGCTTTATTTGAGGATATGTAGCGATTGCGGCACCACCCAACGAGTTGACCAAATTGGATGAGGAATTCAACTGGACAGACGAGCGCGAGAACGCATTCCAAGAATTGAAACGACGCCTAGTTTCGGCGCCAGTCCTGACCGCCCCGATCAGGGGATTACCGTATATCATCGAGACTGATGCAAGCGGAATTGTTCCGGGCCGGCATCCCTCCAACTCCAAGACGGATTGGAAAAGGTCATTTCCTACTGGAGTCGGAAATTTACTTAGATTCAAAAGAGATACGCGGCAATTGAACTGAGGCTCAAGTTGCCTGCTGGGTCCTCCAGAATTTTACAAAAATTATGTCTGGGAGCCAGCGTCGATAATAATCCGGACCGATCATCGTCCGCTGACAACACGTGGATCAGGGAGAAAAACCTTACCCCAAGGCTGACCAAATATCAGCTATCATTACAAAGCTACAATTTGGTCTGGGAGTACAAAAAGGGAGTTCACAACGTAGTTAGCGGACGCGCTGTCACGCCATCCACCGGAACCAGAGGAGAAAAGGAAGAGATCCATGCCCTAGATTCCGAGGAACTCCTGAACCCAGAACAGATCCGCGAAGCCCAGGGGAAGTGCAAATGGATAACGGAAATCCCACGGACAGCGACCGTCAAGGGATAGGAGCCGGAAGTGAAATCGAAGAAGGTCACGGAACGGGCGCAGCGACTATATTGCGCTAGAAGGAACTTTATACAAAACCGAAGGATCAGCTGACTACGCCGACGGTGGTTCTCCCGGAAGACTCGGAAGTGAAACGAGAATACATTCGCCATTTCCACCAGCGACCACAATTTCGGCGCACATTATCTTCCGGGGAGCGAGCGCACTTCAAAGCTCGTCCGGCAAAAATATAGCTGGAACGGGACTGAAACGACAAACCGAGAAATTCACTGCCGAATGCAAAGAATGCCAGAGAAGAAAACCTGACCCCACCTGACACAAGCGCCCATGGGACAGCTTTGAACCAGCAGCCCGGCCTTGGGAATGAGTGCAAGTCGGACATTTGTGTCCCATTGCCGCAGACGGAAAGGGGGTCACCGCTACTTCGTCACAATGGTAGATGCGTTTTCGAAATACGTCGTGACGAAAGCGGTGGCAGACACAGAGCGGAAACAGTCGTGCGTACTCTGTATGAAGAATTGTACACGAATTCGATTCCCGACGCTGCTTGTCTCGACAGGGGCTCCAGTTTCATTGCGAACAATCCGAAGAAGTTCAAAAACTCTTCGGCATCAGGCACAACTTGTTCCGGCCTACGTCCATTCTACGAATGGGCAAGTTGAGCGAGTCCACCGCACTCTGGAGGAGCTGATGGCAACGGTTATGGATGAAAGGAACCTACCAAAAACGGAATGGGATCGGTACCTCCCATTAATCACGTTCGCCCACAACCGAAGCATTAACAAGACGACCAACAAGGCTCCATATGAGGTTCTATTTGGGAAAAGGCCGGACGATCCGGAGGATTTTCTGAAGGAGCTGCCAAGATGGAACTACACCACAGTAGACGATTATTGCGATATCCTCAAGTCCTCGTTGCCGCACATCCGGGATGAAGTCAAATACTGGATCTCCACGGCACAGCCGGAAATGAAGCAATACCAAGACAAGGTAAAGAAGGCCAAGGAGAGAAGCTATGCTCCCGGACAATTGGTGATGATCAAGAACGAGACGGCGTACAAACTCGGACCACAATGGGATGGTCCGTACGAGGTGCTTCTGAGAGGAGGATACGACTGTGGAGCTCAAGGGCCGTACCTTACGTCAAAAGCTCACGGGTACACAAAAACCGTATCAAGAGCTTTCGAACCGGGATCGACAATGGAGAAGTAGACGAGGATGGAGAGATGAACGATTCCGCTCTTGTGGAGCGCGCCTAAAGTTCGAGGACGAACTTTCTCGGCCGCGAGGATGTTAGCAACTCTATAAAAGCAAAGCACAAAAGCCTTAAAACAAGGCGAAGATGCAAAGGGCGGCCTGGCTAGGCCAAGGCCCAGGGATCTCCTTCAGGGAGTCCGTACCCTCTCTCCCTTGGCATCTTCCCCTGCTAAGTGTTCTTGCTTTCATATTAAGGTGCTATAAAATATCTAATCTATACCTCTGTCTTCGGAGGAAAATGTACAGTCAGGTTGGTCGATTGCTTGCGGACTTTGTTCTTGAGATCGGAGTTTTGGGAAGAGCTATTACAGAGGAGGTTTGAATCTAATTAGTGCAGTGCTACACACAGCTACACGTTCCCTGAGAGAACAGAGGACTACACACACGCTATATCCATAAACTAACACATATATATAAGGATATAACATGATATTCATATGCGATTCATATGCTATAGGAATTGAAGGATTAGAGAGAGAGGAGAGGAGAGAGTAGAGAGAGAGAGAGAGAGAGAGAAAGAGAGAGGGAGTGAGAACGAGAGCGATAAACCGGATTATTTCCATGAACTTTCAACCGGTCATAAACCAGAACCGAAACCGTCACGCATAAAAAAGCGAATGGTGACACCAGACCTCACGCGGAGGTGCCAGAAAAAACGTGGCAGTACCGATTAGGGCTCGAAATTCGAAAGGGAGTTCGGGGTCTGATTGCCCACCCGGTGGTGCGCATACATTTTTTGGGCGGCCAGCCCCATGCCACGACCCTTGCCGGCTATTTGCCATCCGAAACGGACCATTCGAGGCCGTTTTTGGAAATTCCAGCCGGGCTACGACATTACAATTTACGACTTGGTAGTTATAGCTATACTCGTGAGTTATAGACGAGTTACGCGCATTTTTGTTTTTTTTATGCACCTGCATCAAACGGTTTCTTTTCCAGCAAATGGTCTTTTGGAGGTTCCGATCTCGGCCACACATAAGAATCTCACGGTTTTTATAACTCTTTCCAATGAAAAAGATTGCAATATGTCATCTCATGATTTTATCTAATTTAATCAAATAAAAAAGATGATTAAAATATTTGGTTAACGGAAACTGGTTATTAATAATCAGGAAAATCGGAGAAATAACAAATTACGAATAGTGAAAAGGTATATTCAAGGGTTAACGTCTCAAAGTGTTCAAAAGTTAAATATGACGTTCTTTTTAAAAAAAAAACTCTCAAATTCAATCTGAATAAACACAAAGTATCGAATGGAGGCTATTCTCAACGGTCAAAAATTCATCGTAAAATTCTTGAGCCGCCACTTTATGGCACCACATTTCAAGGCACGCCACAAAACAGGTGCAAAACGAGTGGGGGGAAGAGGCGATCTTGTCGCCTGGCCTGCACGGCCACGTCAAACCGTCACCGAAAAAACACGGGCCCTGAAGCTAAAAGGAGAAAAGGAGGGGCCCGGTTGAGGGCCCAATGGCTAGGGTGTCTTCCCCTCTCTGTGGTGGTGCCCCCGATCGACACGGCAGCGTCTGGGCCCTCCCCTTTTCAGGCGGTCTCTCTCCTCTTTGCTCTCTCGCTTCTCCACCCCTTTAAACGCAAAAGAAGCGGCACTGGGCCCCTAGATGGCCATCTGTTCCGGGGGGTGGCCGTTGGAATTGAGGTCTATTATGAGGGTTTTTGTATAGATGGAGGATTGCAGCATAGCTCTAAAAAATTGCAAAAATGGCCAGTTTTTCAGGGGTGTTTAGAATGTCTTTTATGTTTTCATTGTGTTAAATCCGTATATAAGATTAAGAGCTTTCCAAGGATTTTCTATAAATTTAGCCAGACATAATCCAATTTTTTCGGGTTACTCGCTAGTAACAAATCTGAGATTTCTTAGTCCATCAAATTCCCAAATAATACATTACAACACGAAAATGATTTGGGAAATTATGAACTAGATTTACAGGGCAGTATTTATGTGGAAATCGTTGACTTAAGATATGTAATTCGTAAGTATTTTGGTTTTTTGGAAGAATAGGATTTTTGAAAGTTCTAAATAATACATTAAGCCATGGAAATATTTAAAAAAGCGAAAAGCTCTTTTTTTCTGAAGGTTTACGAAAGAGAAGAAATCACGTATAACATTATTGCAAAGTTAGGGTGGACCACAAACTATACATTACGACACGAAAATGGTTCCAAAAGAGGATTTCTTGCTTTTTAGCACGGTGATCATGGCCAAGGAAACCTAACACCCGCCAAATCCCTACACGACGATTATCCCCAGCCCATTCAACTGCCTAAGCGTTCCCCGGGGCGCCAAACTCCGCTTTTTTACGCTGAAAAATTGGTGTCTGGACGGCCAAACAACCCGACGCGCTTCCCGGGGTTCATCAATCTATGACCCAAATCTCGAAAAACGGGCGGTGAACAATGGACCTCGCCGGGTGGTTGGGTTGCCGGAGGGTCTTTCGGTAGCTTTGCCTTCCAGAGTTCTAGCTTCTCGTGGTTGTGTCAAGACAAATGTTGCGCAACTTGACTCCACGGGTTCCGCTTCTGGGTTCAAGTTCATTTCTCTTGCAAACGGCTGACGTTTTGAGCTCCAAAACCCCTCAAAAAAATTCGGGGTAGTTGCTGTGTGTAACACGACATCATTTCTCGAGAAATTTGACGCTCAATTAAAACCACTTTTTGCTATTTTGAAATGCGACTCTTACATGCAAATTTTTATTCAAATAAAGCTTCTAAAAAATGCACGGTCCTTTAATTCGTGAAATGAATAATTTCCCGAAAAATTGGCTCTCAATTCAAGCAACTTGTCCTTTATGCAAATTTTTATTCAATTCAGCTGTCAAAAACCAAAAAACCACACACAAAAATCAATAGGTTAATTTGCAACATGTTGCGCCCCGAAAGAACGGGCCACATGACGACAGAGGAAAGTACGCGGGGCGAATGAGCAAACAGATGTCAGGCAAACGAGCGTCGAAAAAAGCAAAATTTACAGCGACACTTCACTTTTCAGGCTCTTCAGAAGGTGGCGTGGGATCTTCCGGTTTTTCTTCGGAGGTCCCGGTTGGAAGGCCAAGTCGATTGCTCGTGTAGATTTTTACTTTTTTCTGAAAATGAAGATATAGTGAAGCTAGGGGATCTAAGGGGGCTAGAAAGCCGAAATTCGACCCCTCCGATTTGCTCGGTCTCGACAACTTCAAATACCCTAAAATCCACCCAAGCCTGTTTGAATAAAATAAAATTAGCTTGGGATTTTTCAACGTTTTTTTATGTTTCGCATAACTTTAGATTCCTAGTTGACGACAGTGGTAGATTTTTACGCTTGTCTGACCCTTTAAAAACCCAAGATCTTACCTTGCTAATCTTGTATTTATTAGCTACAGAAAATACCTGTATCGTTGCATGGATCGGTTCCATAATCTTATAGTTCTTCGGCGCATTAATGGGTATTATTGGCCGCAAGTCCTCATCAAGGAAAATTTTTGTCGTGACTCCAGTCTCATCAACGACATTTATCGACAACGGATCTCCAGCGTTTTGAGACCCGAACGACTCATCTGGTACCAAACTTGCCACTGAAGGACGTGGAGCGGATGGTGCCTGAAAAACCGATCATTACTGCCAAAAATTGGTTCGATACCTCGGTCGTCTCCGGTTCTTTGAAATGTATAAATGGCATAATCGGTTCTGCTTTCTTCTTCATTTCGGTGGGTCCAATGATGTAGTGCATATTAGATAGTAGGTGCTCTTCATCTTGCTTTGCCTCTGAAGCTTGTATCGCCCCCGTTTCGACAGCGTGATTTGGGACATTGGGTAGCGGAATTCCCAGAATACCACGTAAGGGTATTAAAGCCGGCATTCCCAGGCTTGTCGCCTCTATATTTTGAGTAGTAGTTTCTTCTATCGCTTTGATCGGACCCATCGTTTCCAAGCCGTTCGGAGGTGTGGGGCGTACTTCAGGTGCCCGGGTTTCTTTAGGCTTAGAGTCTGTCGTCAATAAATCCTGATCTTCTGTGGCTGCCTCTTTAATTTCCGGGTTTGGGATGGATCCAATCGTTGTGCTGATATCGGAATTTCCCTTCGGAATCCCGCGGTACATTGTGGTTTCGGGATTGGGGTTTGAAGTCTCGGTGTCTTCCTCAGGCCAAGGGTGCGCTGGCTCGATTATGGGGAGGCCTGAATTAAATCCTTTTCACGTTGATAATGTATTAATTCTACATAGCGCTTTCAAAAATAGGTATTTAATAAATAAAATTACCTGGAGGTGTAGCGCACTTTTCTTCACTTTCATCACTACCATCCGGACAATCCTTGGTGTCGTCGCAAAGCAAGTCACGAATTATGCACTCTCCTGATTTGCATCTGAAAGCTTGCTTTCCGTTTCTGTCCGTTTTCGCTCCATCGCTCTCTCTCTCTCTCTCTCGTTCTTTCTCTCCGCTCTCTCTCTATCTCTCTCTATTCTAGAAATATTTTAAGAAAAACTCACAAAAATTCGAAAGGCTGACAACCAATTGTCGATTCGTTATGTTTCTTCTGAAATCTTTGCATAATCACTGGAAGCGGCACTCCAGGTCCCATACGTGATGGTATTTGACGTGGATTTTGTAGAGGTTCTAAAATGCGTTGTTTCGCACCTTTTTTCCTACTTTCAGCCGGGCTCGTCACATTGATATGGGTGCAATTGGCCTCGTCAAAATTGTTGTCGCAATCTGAAAAAGGTTATATTTGGTGATTTTCCTTGCCTATACGTTAAACTGAAACTGTAAGTCGTTATATACCTGTCCGCCCATCACACAGCCATTCATGCATTATACACCTCGTCACGCCCAAATACACGCAGTCCGGCTGATCGCCAAGGCATCCCTGTCCGGCTTCTAAATGTGGCAATGCAAAATGAAGGATGTCAAAGGTATTCAAATCCCTCTATCCTACTTCTCCCCAAAAAGCAAAAAGGAGTAGGGGGCACACGGAGTTGAACCATGGACCTATCGGACTGCAGCCGATTGCTCTACCACTGAGCTATACCCCCGGGTGGGAGCGGGCGCCGGGAAGGGGGTGTTCTGTCTTCGGCCCGCCACCCGGTTCGAGAGGACGCCTGTTTTGGGGGTCCTCTCGAGATCAAGGATGATGTATTGACGTACGCAAACGGAAAAGATGGTTTTGCTTACTAAAAACAGAATGGAAATCTTCAAAAATTAAGAAGAAATAATTGGAGGCGAAAGTAAAAATGACCCTACAAGCTGTAATTAATTTCAGGGGCTGGCAAAACAGGAATAGCGGGGCTTTTTGGTGCAGGTTGGATTCAATTTTTTCGATTCTTTCGCTACTCGACGCGCATCGAGTTGGTTACGCCGCGACGAAGAGATCGCAATGGATCACGAGCGTCGCGTATCGCGATCGCGGGCTCACGCCTTAGAAGCTTTATACCAAATAAAATCTATAACCATGCCTTGGCCGCCCCTTTAGAATCGCCTCTTACTCGAATGCTGATGACAAGCAACCGAATGCTCATCACTCCCATCATCGCAGTCATTCCGCCCATCACACATCCAAATTGTTGGTAAGCACTTTTCCGGTTGCCCAGTGCATTGGAACTCGTTGTCGTTGCACGAAGCTGACGATGTTGAATGGGGAAGATTAATTTAATCCTTACCTGCAAAATCCAAAAAGGCAAAAAGCAGAGTTAGGGTCAATATCGTGTATCTGCTCCTTGGTCCCATTTTGGGGTCATTATGCGTTGAAAGTCGAGTTTAAACGATTCCCGAGCGACTTGTCAAGATTCTAGCGGTTTTCAAGTTAATATCAGAGGAATAGTCGCGAGAATCTGCGAATTATGCAAGTTTTCGGCGCAAATTCGTACTGGCCTAGTCGCAAAAGGCTGGCTGTTTTCCAGCGCGACGATTTCTGTTGCCTGCCGCTGCCTAGGGATGGAAGACCATGACGACCATGGGTGGGCTCGTCGTATATTCTGGGGTTCTTGGATTCTGGAATAGGAGATGAATAAATATTTGGAAAATTCGTCGGCTCAAGCAAGCGAAAAAAGGACAAAGGATAACGGCAAAAATGGCAAAACGAAAGTGAAGAAGGAAAAACGTAAAGTTGCTACGTTAAAAATTTCTACAAAAGAATTTTGCCAGAATTCACGGCAAATGACTAATTTGTGCACATGTAGCTATGTAGCTGCAATTTCAAAAAACTTTGAAAAATATCGAAAATTTGGTAATACATTTTGCTAAATATATAAAAAAGTAGTGTCTGTGTGTGTGTGTGTGCCACTTTGCATGCAACTTCCGTCACCATGTCCGGAGAATATTTCGATAGGAGAAGGCTTTTAAGGTATATATGATACGTCATTAGGTGCGTAATGGCTCTGGGATGACTGCACGCTTCTCAGATTTTACAAAATTAATTGTTTTCAACATAAAATCTCAGTTTTTGTAAAAATTTCGGGCACCCTCTTTGTTAGTAAACAATTAGCATGCACCGGAAGTGGGGGTAGCCTATATATTCAGGTAGCGAGTGCCATTTTCCATTTTTCTTATCGGGATTCGAGAGAAGTATGCAGAGTGATGAATATTGCGGGTTAGACGGGGCCAGGGTTGAAAAGTGGCGAAGCGGCCTTTAAACCCTGGTATTTTGCTAAATTTAGATATTTTACTCATTAATTAGTTATTTTGTACCTCTGTTTCTCCCTAAATTTCCCAATCCAAGATTTCATACCCATCCCCATCAGCCGCTCAATCCCCAACGTGTTTTGTAACCGGATACCCTGCAACAATAGAAGGGCAAATTCTTCCTAGCCGCTTGCTCTCCAAAATCCCAGAACCATGCCAAGCCAGGTAGGCGGCCCGCATCTGCTGACAGACCATTTCGCCCGCTCGTCTACACTACTGATGCCACTTTTTCGCGTGCAGAAGTGGATGCTTCGGGCCGGGGCGAGGCCCTAGTGCTCGCCCTCCGGCCAGCTGTTTGGGGTCAGGGCCCCCCCCCCCTCGGACCGGCCGATTAGATTTCAGTTGTCCCCGGCTTCTAGACAGGCCATTCTTGGGAGATACGTCCAACTTGAGCGTTGGGCTGATCTGCAATACTAGCGC
>CATQJA010000678.1:0-77860 GCA_958295435.1 Mesorhabditis spiculigera
GTTTTAGTATTTTTCTTGTCCAAAGTTTCGCAAAATTTCTCTGCTGGCCTGCATTTCTAGATTTTTGTTTAACCTGCCACGCCAAAAAATTGAATTTAAAAAAAATCCGTTTTTAGCAGCATTCCGGCCCGAAATTCCGAAAATTGCCTCTGCTAGGCTACTTAGAACCATTTTTATTTTCCCTGCCATCCAGTCGACCGTTTCCGCAAAGAATCCCTGCTCTCCGGCCCTAATATACCTTTCTTTTTTCAGTTGGCTCAACACAAGGCGATCACCGGCTGTCTGTCCACCGAAATCCAAGATATGCACGGGCTGAGGATCGACACAAAAGCCCTCTAACCCATTACGACATCCAATCCCCGGTCCCCAATGATCTCTGCTAGCATCCCCCCATTTTCTCCGCATTTTTTTATGTGATATTTCGATGAAAATTTGCTCATTTTTCTGGGGGTACAATTTATTCGTTTACGATAGGAAATTAGGTAGAGAGATCAGATTTTTTGATTGATTTTTAGTGTTGGAAAAATAGAAAATAAAGGATTAATAAAATATACAAAAAAATGTGGATTTTTGAGGATTTGTTGACCGGTTTTTTGGGAGAAAATATCGATTTTTCGGGGTTGTTTTAGTCCATATCGTTGTCCTCCTCGTCAATCTTGGGCGCCAGGTAGAAGCGCAGATGGCCGTTCTCCTCGATTCCGTACCTGAAACGAGAAATTTAGGTGAATTTTCGGATTTTTTTGGGTCTAACCCGCTAGAAATTCCGAATTCCCAGAGCCTTTAAAAGGTTTCCAACTAAATTAGCGTATTCCACCGTAATCCCGCGCATTTTTGCGGGTTAAAAACCGGGCTTTTGGCCAGTTTCGGGTCCGGTTGAGCGTTTTTGGGCGTTTCTACGGTAAGTTTTGGATTTTTCAGCTAAAAAATCTACATTTTAGTGGGTTCCAGGCCCTTCCCTTTTCAACCGGTCCTGCGCTTTTTTGGGCCTAAAAATTCGGGCTTTTGGCCAGTTCCCGTTTCCCTTTTGAACGGTTTTTTTGGGTTTCTACAGTAACCTGTGCATTTTTGGCTACGGTATGCCGTTTATGGCTACCTTCCTGGCCCTTTCACGCTTTTTCAATCTATGTAATCCCACGTTTTAATCTCGCCTTGAATTCCCAAATTTTACGGCCGTTGGGTCCCTTAAATCGATTTTTGGGTTTTTTACGCTGATCCTGCGCCTTTTTAGCGACTTTCAGGTCGTTTTAACGCAATTTTTGTTTACTTTTAACCGCCAAAAAATCGATAACGTAGATTTTAATTAATTAGAAGCAATGTATTTTTTTTGTTGACTTCCCGGCCCCTTTAATAGTACCATAACTTACTCGATGACGACAGGGACATCATTAGAGAGTGCAATCCTCACTCGATCACACAGCGAAGAGGCCTTTGTGAATTGATTCATGTATTTGATCGAGAAGTTCACATTCACTGGGTCGTTCACCTCCAGCGTCACTTGCTGCAAAAATTGGAAATTTAACCTCATTTTACGATATTTTCAGGGTTTACAGGTTCTTTGGCAATATCGGGGGGTAATTTCTTGCTTTTAGCTCGGCAATACCTAGAAAGTGAATAATACGTATTTTATTAGTGTTTTTAGCGAATTTAACTATATTTAAGGTCTAAGAATCCCTACAAAATTAATTTTTTTCAAAAATTCGAGATTTGGTGCAAAAATTGCGTTTTCTATTAAAAAAATTTATAAAATTTATACGTTTGAAAATAGCTACAAAACAGAATTCTAGCCTTGTTTTATCTAAATTTATCTATTTCTAAAGTTAAAAACCCATCGAAAAACTTGGCAAAATTGAAATTTTGTCGAAAAATCGGCTATTTTGCCCCCCCCCCCCGATAATGCACAAGTACCAAAATTCCTGCTTTCCACTTACATCTCCATTATCGGCATCTTTGCTCTGTGAGTATGTGATGACAGAACTTCCGCTGTCTCCTTTTCCCGTAAAAACAATACCAGCCTTCGTGGCCGTAATATTGATTGTATCGGAGAACATCGACAGATCAGTGCATGTCTTCTTGAATTCAGCTGATGGCATCGTGCAAACAACCGAATATTCCTGATCCGGAATCCCGAGATGCTCTCCATCAATATCCATCATCTTCATCGTCACGTCCTGAATTGCATAAGGTAATCGATTACGACAGTTTATTCATTAATGAGTATATTGCGTTAAGTTTTAATTTTCAAGCTTTTAAACCCTCTTCTGGCAGTCAGTTCATCATGGTCTCTCGAAAATCCAAAAAAAAATTTTTCCAATTTTTGAGGTTTTCGAATTTTCCGATTACGACAGATATTTTATTAATGCGCCTATGGAATAATTTTTTAATTTGAAGCTTATGAAGCTCTATGCTGGCAGCCAGCTGATAGGTTGACGACACGAAAAAGTAAAAATAATCGGATTTTCAGGTTTGACTACAAAAAAAAAGACAAAAAATCGATTTTCGGGTTTTTTTTTGTTATTAGATTACGCTATGTATTACATTAATGCGCTTCTAAGAATTCTTCTCATTTTGATAATTTTTTTGGCATCGATTTTGCTAGTCAGTTTATCGATTGGCTACGCGAAAACGCGAAAAAAATGGCATTTTCTGATTTTCGAGATCCGATTACGAAATGTATTTCATTAATGCGTCTAGAACGTACATTTTTACTTTCTAAGCTTATAAGGCTTTGCCCTGTTAGTCAGCTTAAAGTACTAACTATTAAAACCCTAGAAAAAGCGGTGATATCCCCTCTTTTTTGACGTACCTGTGTCTTGTCGCGTTTCGTGTCGCAGAAGGTGAAGGTTACGGTATCGGCGTCATTATCGTCGAATTTCAACTCGCACGTATCATCATTGTTGGCACATTTGAGGGCTTTGGCCATATTGGCAAGCGAGAGACCGAGATTGATCGTTCGATCACAACGGTACGTATCGAATAGGCCGACCTGGAATCGAGGGGTACGGTAATGGAGGGATTACGGTAGTTTTCGGTGATTTAACTTTTTTGTCTTACAGTATGGCAGGCAGATAGGCAAATAGACACAAAAAATGGTTGACAGAGAAAAAGTATGACCGGAAATCGAAGATTTGGTCAAAAAAGCGGGAGCCAATTTTTGGGTTACTGTACTTTTTGATAATTTGACTAGTATAATCTACAGTATGACAGACAGACAGACAGACAGGTAAATAAAATGGTTGACAGACAGACAGATTGACAGCAAGACAGACAGACGACCCCTAAAATATCGCTGCTGGGGTTCAAAGCTCGTTTTCGAAACCCTCAATCCATGAATTACGGTACTTTTCCGTGATTTTATTTTTCTGATTCTGATTTACAGTATGCCTGCCAGACAGTTAAATTGTGTGCCAACTGACCTCCATCTTGAGAGAAACAAGCGCCACGTGAGAGCTGTCCATAGCCTGGAGACACATTGCCTGCTCAGAACAATCGAATGGAGCATCAGTCACCAGATCCTGAAATTAATGGGTTTAAAGAGATCTGGACATGGGTTTGTAGTCTCTGTCATCTAGTCTGTAGTCTGTAGCCCATACCTTGATCGAGTCGATGATCTTCTTCAGCAGGGCGGCGTTGGCGAGCTTGGCCTCGAACATTTTCGGGGGTTTTTGGGGGTTGTAGTTTGGAGTCTGGGCTGAAAAGCGAGAGATTTTGAGAGCGAGAGAGAGAGAGAGAGAACGAGCGGGAGCGAGAGAAAGCGAGAAAAAAAAATTAAAAATGGCTGAAAATCCTCAAAACTTTATTTTTTTCACAAAAAAATCTATTTTTTACTTTTTAGAAATGTAAATTAGGCTACAATTCGCTTTTAAACAATACAAAAAACCAACGAGGATTTAATAATTAAGCTTATCAATCAGTTTTGTTTTCGAAAATCCATTTTTTAAGATTTTTCTGGAGTTCTTTGACCAAAAATCCCATTTTCCGCCACATTTTCAAAAATATAAAACTAGAACGGGGTCTGTCTTTCTAAATCCCTAAACTGTCAGCCAGTTTAATAGAAAAACTATAGTAAAAGTCTCAGGAGTTTTTAGGAAAATTTTAAACCCAAGAATATGGCGACTGGAGGCCAATTTGGGAAGTTCTGAGGGAATTGTAAGGTATTTTGGGATGGATTGGGTGGAATGGATGACAGAATGAGTTGGAATGATGGTAGAATGCGGGGATATGGTCACTTTTGGCGGGCTGACCCTTTTGAAATGACCGGCAAGTATGCAGATGGGGGGATGGGAGGCGGGAAAGGGAATTCCCGCCAAATGGATGAGCAGAGGAATGGAGCGGAGGGGATGGAAGGGGACAGGTCATGACAGGAAAGGAAAGAGAGAGAGAAGGGGAGAGACAAATACAGACAGATAGACAGAGAAAAATCGTAAAAACCTAATAAATGACAAACAAAACACGAAAATCGCCTCGAGAATCCTAAAAACCCCTAAAATTCGCATTTTTGTTGGCGGAAAAGTCTAGCTGTGTAGCAGAGATGCTTGGCGCCAAGTAACATTGGGGTTTTCTGGCAATCTAGCAGAGATTTTTGCGGCAACACGTGAAAATCACCCCGAATTTCGTCCAAAATCGGAAAAAACGCGCCAAACTTCGCGTTTTGTGGAAAAAAAGCTAGCAGAGAGCGTTTTGGAACCTTCAAACACATCGATAACGGGAGGCAAACAAACAGAGACCATTTGCGGAGGTTGGAAAGTGTCAGAAGAAGAGGAATGTGAGGCCAGGCTGGCCAGCTAGCCAAGATTCTTGAGGAAGCTAGCCGAGATTTTTGAGGAAAACTGTTTACTGGGAAGATAGGCAGACTAGCAGAGATCATGTTGGAAAAGTTGGGGCGAGCGAGCCGAGATCCACTGCTTGCCCTCGCTGCTGAATAAATACAGCCAATTCGACGGATCTCCCATTTGGTCAGCATTTCAACACATCATCATCCCCTCATCCCTGAATATTCTCGCGTCATTCCGGAATTTGCACGAGATTTTGACGATTGCGAGCATTTTCTAGGTGTGCCTCGAACATAACGGCTCTTAACGACAATTTTAGGCTTTTATAGGACAAACTGGCATCCAATTTAGCAATTAGGAAAATAAGGATCTTTTTCAAAGAAGATTAAATGAGTTTTTGGAGTTAAAAGCCAATTTTTTCTCGAATGTACCAAAATTTCGAGTTTTTTCCAGTTTATCTCGGTAATATCCACTCACTCGCCGTTTTTACTGTTTTAATAGCCGAACTGGCAGTCATTTTAACTATTTAAAATTGTACGAATTTATCAAACAGCCAATTGAATTAAATTTTTAGTTTTAAGCCGATTTTTGCCAAAATATTGGCCATTTTTATCAATTCCACCTCTAATAACGCATCACATTCCTAAATTTTTCGATATATCTTCAAACTGCCATGCACCTCACCCCCCGACACCGTCACCCTACCCGTTTGATCTCTGGGATCCGAGTAATAGCGGGGGTTTGTGTGGTTGGGTGTGGAGGGCTGGGTGACCGGGATGATCTCTGCCCCCTCTTCTCCCTCTCTGTGTCTCTGTCTACTCTGTCCCTCCTATCTCTCCCCTGTCTCTCTCCCCTCTCTGCCCCTCTCCCCTTTCCCCACTCTCTCATTTGATCTGTTCGCCCTTTGAACCAGCCACCTTCCCTTTCCTTTCCTTTCCCACGGCTAATTGATCACCTGGAACCACCCGTTGGCGAGGTTTTACCTCATTTATTCCTTTCTTATTAGTTTTAGAATTATTTTAACCATTTATTGGTATTAAATGGCTGCCAGTTTGTCCTTTGACAAAGTTTTTAGGTCCAAATTGCATCGTTTGCGTTTTTTACCCCGTTTTTAATGGAATTTTGCCTTTTTGGACCTGCTAGTTGCTAACTTTTACCTAATTAACTGCTTCATTAGTTGTTCTAAAACTCTGTTGACTCTATATTAATTTAAACTGCTTGGTAATCGGTTTTGCTGGGTGAATTTGTCATTTTTCACAACTCAATCCAATTTATGTTGTGCCAAGAGTTATTTATACTAAATTTGATTATGTTATCTGACTGCCAGAATAAATTTTGACGACGCAGGAAATTGATTTGAAATTGTCTGAAAGTCACACGGGTTCAATCAACCCTTTTTTCATAGATTCTATCGATTTTCGTGAGAACCGTTTTTATATCGCGACTTATTTTTGCCTTTTTAATAGGCAGTTTTGCGCGGTAAATTCGGGCAAAACCAAGAAAAATCCTTGTTGTAGGAAATCGCCCGAATTGCATGCCGTAATCGAGGCCTTCTAGCGAGGATTTCGTGGATTTAGCCGTTTAGCGTCGTGCTAGCCTCCTCGGTCTATGTATTTTCTGTTCCACTTCATTCCAATCGACAAATTGACTTCCAGCCTGTCTTCTGCGTGCCTTTAATCCACATTTCCGCGTCCATTTCTTAGACTTTGCTTCGTTGTACCCGTACGGAGTACACATACTCCGTATCAACAGGTCATTTTCACTGGGTGCGGTAAATAATTTGTATTTTGTGTTGTGGGGCGCTTGAGGGCAGTGATCTCTCTCTCTCTCTCTCGCTCTCTCTCGCTCTCTCCCCTCTCTCTCGTCTCTCTCTCTCTCTCTCTCTCTCTCTCTCTCTCTGTCTCTCTGTCTCTCTCTCGCCGTCTCTCTCTGCTTCCAGCCGCTGTGCCCTTTTTGTTATTCCCTTTTTCCGTTTGGTTGTGGATAGGTGTTCCGCGTAGTCCTCTTCTTCCGCCTATCTGCCGGCCAGTGAACCCCTCCAGAAGTAGAACTCGATCTCCAGCCGTCTATATCTCTTGCTCACTTGCCAGTTGGCTATGTGCCAGCCAGTTTATCGATTGATCGACTTAGGATACTTTTAAAGAATTTATATCTATCGTTCTCTTTCGCATTCTGCGATCTGCCTGCCATACTACCGTATCCCGGAATATTTGAGTGTACAGAGTAGTGGCGCCGAATTTGAGCAGTTATTTGGCTAAACTGGCAGCCTATGGCCGATTTGGCGAGAGAGCGAGAGATCGAGAGTGATTATAAAAATTTTGAGTTGTGGAATAGGTAAACTGGCAGCCAGTTGAGCGACTGACGAGAGAGCGAGAGATAGAGAGCACTACAGCAAAAGTTATATCTTTTGAAAGGTCCACTGGCGGTCAGTTTGTAGATTGTACTCTGTTTCTCTAATCTCTCTTTCTCCCGCTTCTAAAAAGCCCTTGTGCCTTCTCGCCTCAGAGTTCATTCTCCCCTGCAAAAGGGATGGCCGCTGGGCGACCGGAAAAACAAATACAAAATTTTGCCTTTCGAGTGCCTTTAAAAGGGCAAATCCCGCGGGAGTTCCTGGATTGTCGCTGCCGGATTGCCAGAATTTCGATTTTGTTGCAAAGAATTTGCTAGCTCACCGAATTCCAAAAGAAGCTCTGCTTGTTTGCCTGGTTCCTAAATGGGATTTGCTCGTTTGCGGCGTTCTCCAAGCATCTCTGCTAGCTGCCTGGACGTCAAAATCTCCTAAAAATCTCTGCTGGATTCCGTTTGGTCGAATTTTCCTCAAATGACCTCTGCCAGCCGCCTCGATCCCCAAACGGCCTCTGCGCACTTAAATTTCCCAAATGGACTTTGCTGGTTACCCCTGGATCCCATTTTCCACAAATTCCCTCTGCTAGCTGACTCTCGATTCCAAAATTGTCTCTGCTGGCTGGCGTTGCAACAAAATTTCCCCAAACGGTCTCTGCTGGCCAGCTCACGCCCGATTTTCCGCAAATTGCCTCTGCTGGTTGTCATTTTGTCCAAATTTCCCCAAATGATCTCTGCTAGCTTGCTCTCACTCTAATTTTGTTGTTGGGTGTGTTCTGGCCCCCATTTGAGGATTGTTGTGCTGTGTGCACCCCGTCTGTCTGTCTCTCACTCTTTTCTCTCTCTCTCTCTCTCTCTCTCTCTCTCTCTCTCTCTCTCTCCTTGTTGTCCATTCCCATTCCTTCCCTTTTCCTTCTTTTTGCAGTGGTTATTTTTCGATGCCACCCATCTAGGAGGCACACCCCGACAACAAATTCTCTAGACCCCAACCACCCCGGGGCCCAAAATATACCCATAATATCGATTTAATACCTTAACTGACAGTCAATTTATCGATTTCCGCAAATGGTTCCTGCTAGTTTGCCTTGAAAATTCGTTTTAGCTGGAAAATCACCAGATTTCTCGAGTTTTGTTAGATTTCCGCAAATTATCTCTGCTAGCATGCCCTGAAAACGGTGTTATGAACCGGATATATTAGCTGACAACCAGGTTTATCGATTTCCGCAAAGGAACGCTGGCGTTTTACCTTGTAAATTGGATTGACTCGGAAAATCATCAGAATTCTGGATTTCTGGATTTTCCACAAATTATCACTGCTAGCATGCCTCGGGTACGAAATCGATCCTTCTGATTCATCAAATGGTAGCCAGTCTACAGATTTCCGCAAAGAAACCCTGCTAGCTTGCTCCCTTTCATGGGTTGAGTCTGAAATCGAAAAATCACGTTTTTTGAATTCCTAAATTTTCTCTGCTACATTGCCCTCCATTCCTGAATGTTCTCTGCCAGCCAGTTAGCCCACTTTTGCAGGTAATTCTCCGCGATGCTCCAAACGACAGGCGATAAGGGGCCATCATCATTGGAGGAATTGGTACGCACTGCAGCTACATCTTCATCGACAGGAAATGAGGCACAGCCGAATAAAGTGGGTTTCCGCAAAGGATCTCTGCTAGCTGCCTGCCATTCAAGGGTTTGGAAAGGCAAAAGCGGTAGACTACAAACTACAACTTTTGTCGAAAATCAAAAAAATGCGGCGATTAAAGGTGTTTCGAAGTCAAAAACAGCGCTAGACTACGAACTACAAACTATGGACCGAATTCCCAAAGGATCTACACTAGCTGGCAGGCATTAAAGGGTTTGACATGGCGCAGCGCTGAAAACTATAGATTACAGTTTAAAAATCCGAAAAATCCAAAAATCCTGCCATTAAAGGGGTTGGCACGCCAAAAAGAGAGCTAGACTACAAAATACAACTATAGGAAAATTTCTCGTAAGGTTCTCTGCTAGCTGCCAGCCATTAAAGTTATCGGAAATGCAAAAATCGCGGCAGACTACAAACTACACTTTTAGTTGAGGAAAACGAAAAACCGTGGTGAAATTTTTGTAGCAGCAAAAAGTGAAAAATCGTAGACTACAAACCATAAACGGTAAGAGTCTAGGAAACCCCCCAGCCGTAACTTTTCAGCCATACGTCCTATTAATGCGCCGAGTATCTCAAAATGTTCGCCGTGGTCGGATTACTATAAAAAAGTTGTTTTCTTACAACAAAAATTGTTAGAACAATTTTTACAAGATTTTGAAAATTGAAAAGATTAAGCCGCTATGCTTCGATGTATCAGGAGCCTAAAACTCAAATATTTTTATTTTCCGCTATTTTTTTCGACTCGAATGTACTATAGCCTTATTCAACAGAGCAAGAGCTACATGTTGGTACCATTGACAGCTCTGTACGTCAAAAGATAGCCGAGATACGAAAAGTCACTTTGGAACAGCAAAAATTAACTAAAGAAAACCCAGACTTATAATTGTTATAAAAAATTGTTCTAACGATTTTTGATGTAAGAAAACAACTTTTCTAAAGTAATTCGACCACGGCGAACATTTTGAAATACTCGGCGCATTAATAGGACGTATGGCTGAAAAGTTTGGGCTGGGGGGGGTTTCCTAGACTTGAGCCCCATAAACTACAACCTCGATCATTTCCAGGGTGGGCGCCGTAAATCGTCGACAAGCCAGCTGTGTTGTGTCGTCTGCCGTGATCAAGCATTCGGAAAACATTATGGAGTGAATGCATGCAATGGATGCAAAGGTATATCTCACTTCACCACACCTTTAAGATTTCAAAACGAAGAACTTGGTTTATCTGCCTGGCAGTTAGTCGGAAAAACGACACCTCGAAAATGCGGGCCATTTAAATCCGGAAAATCGGTAGAAAATTACCGTAACCTCTAAAATGTCCTAAATGAGCCGAAAATTTACAATTTTATAAAAAAAGTTTTAAAATACGACCAACTGGCGGCCAGTAAGCCTAATGATCGCTGTTGAAACATCTGAGAATCCGTAAAGATACCGTAACCCAAAAATTATGGATTTTGAAGCAAAAAAACACCGATATTTAAGGATTCTTCCGGCGATCCGTGTGGAACAATCGGCAATATATCTGCCGATTCGACGGCCGATGCGCCATCGCAAAAGGTACATTACACGTCGTAAACGAATTGCTAGCGGGAAATTACATGGCGTAATCGGATAGGATTCTCCGGAAATTCGCGGAAATCTAGCCATTCTTTTCGGCTTTTCCTGTCGTAATTGATCCCTTCTTTTTCAGAGCACCGTAACGTCTGTCGTGCCTGCCGACTGAAGCAATGTTTTCTGGCCGGCATGAACCCACGGGCTGTACAGAGTGAAAGGGAAAAAGCACAAGGAGGAGGAGGTGGAGGAGCAGCAACATCACTCCTTGATTCAAATATTGATCCACAGGATGATGATGAATTGAGGTACGGTATGGCGTATTTTTTAGCTGCCGAGCAGCCTAGCAATTCCTACGGTTAGATGGAGCAAAAAGCAAAACTTTTGCCACGGCCGAGGGTCGAACCCTCGACCCTTGGAACCTCATTTTTGAGTGATTCAACTGGTTTTTCGGTTAAAAAATAAAATTTAAGTGGTTTAGCAGACAGCTTAGCTATTTTCTAAACTTGTTGGGCAAAAAGCAAAACTTTTCTCGATAAATTAAAAACGATAAAACCAATTAAAGATCCATTTTTAGCCGTATGTCGCCGGTAAAGACGTGCGATTCTGAGGCTCAAACGGAAGGAGGTGGAGCTGGTGGGGAGCGGCAGGGGAAGAGACGATCAGTTCTGAAGATGAACAACATCACCAAGACGTTCATCCACAGCCCGAAGTCGATTTTGTCAAGTTAGTTTGTTGATTTTTACGGACCGGGTCTTGAATACCTCCAAACTTACAAAATGGGGCTGAAATCATTGGATGAACTGGATGCCATAGAGGGCATTGCGACATTGCATGTCCGCAAAAATGATCTAATTGATTTCAGAGCCGCCTCCGCTGTAGTGCGAGTAACACGAGAAGTATTGTCTCGTAGTGATTCCCCTCCCTACGGTACTTCATGTCAATCTGCATCTGTCTCTTTCTCGAATGCTTTCTTCAATCCAACACTCATCTCTCCCAGGACGCCTGTAAGCTATTATCCCTACGTTAAGCTCCAAAAAGCTCAAAGTTTTGGATATAACTTCCCTGCTAGGCAGTTTACATGAAAAATGTGTACATTTTAGGTGACACCAACTGGAGAGAGACTCGCCGAATTTGTTGATGTCGTGCAGGATTGGAGGAGGAATTTCACACTTTTCGCCGATTGGCTGCATGCGCTGCCAGAGTTTAACGTATTGAATGTATCGGATCAGGTGGGAGAAAGCGAGAGAGAGAGAGAGAGAGAAAGAGAGCGCGAGAGAGAGAAGGCTATTCAAAAATTTGAGATTTTTAGGCCCATTTTTCGATTTTTGCTGTAAGCGGCAGACAGATAAACAGATAAAGTGAGAGTCTGGCAGACAGACAGACAGACAGACAGACAGCCGGACAGACAGACAGATTGTACGACAGTACGCGGAATTGATGGACAGACAGGCAAACAGCTCTCAAAATTCGGCGTTTTTAAAGGCTTTTGTCGATTTTTACCGTAAGCGACTTACAAACAGACAGAATAACGCACAATTTTGTTAGCTCCCGCTGTTTTAGCAAGGGATTTCTATGCGTGCGCCACCTGACACTCATTTATCTTGTGTCCTATCTCGCGAGCTAGCGAGAGATCCGCTAGCCCGCTCTCCTCACTTTCGACTCCCAGCACATGTAAGATCTGTGCTAGAAGACCAATAAACATCTAAAGCGCTATGCTTAGCACATGTCAGAGGCTGTCAGCGGACAGACTGACCGCCAAGTTGTGCGACAGATCGACAAACTGACAGACAGGCAGACGGGTGGTCGGACAAATATTCCTAAAAATTCGCCATTTTCAAACATTTTTCGAGTTTTCAGTAAGCGACAGACGAAAAGACAGTTTGACAGACAAACAGACATTTTACCAGACAGACAAAGATAAAATCCACTAAACTGGCAGACCGCTAAGAAATTTCACAAGTTTCCTCCTCAAAAACTTTTTTGTTTTCAGTTGGAAGTGGCGAAGAACCGTTTCAACCCGTTCTATTGGTGGTTATGTGGTAATTGGACAGTGGCTGCTGGCTGTGATGGTGTCTGTTATGCCAATGGATCATATTTCCCCAGGGACGAGAAGATACAGTGTGTCCCGGATGTCAGGTATACTGTAAATTCCGCTAGGCTACAGAATACAAACTACAAACTGGCCTGAAAGTTGTAAATGCTCGAAAAATTTGAATTTTTCAAATTTTCTCCGCTTCACTGTTTCTTTAAAACTTCTAAAGGCAATGCATAGCTAACCTGGACTACAGACTACAAGACTACGAACTGACGGACTATAGGCTACAAAGTGCAAAACAAAATTGATCAAAAAATCCTAAAATTTTCCAGAAAAATTGATTTTTTTTGTAATTTTCTGCGCTTTACGGTCCTTTAAAAATCCAAAAATCGTCAATAGCTAAACTGGACTACAGACTACAAAACCACAAACTCCAACTTTTTCAGGGGCGCCTCGGAGCGAATGATGACATCCCTTGTGGAACCTCTGGCCGAGCTGGAATTGGATGAGACGGAACAATGCCTCATGCTCGCCATTATCGTCTTTTCTGAAGGTCAGAAACTGGATAAAACTTTCAGCTGCCAGGCAGTCTAGCAATTAGTCCAAAAAGATTACGGTAGAGTACCCCAGAACGCCCCGCAATTTCAGGCGCCGTGTCGGGCCATCTGAATGGAGGTGAGGGTAGCCTGTAGCTTGTAGTTTGTAGCCTATAGTCCATAGAACGACTATTCGCTTGGCTGCATGTCAGACCGGCTATTTCTATAGTTTGTAGCTTTTAGAGGAAATTTTCTGTAGTTTATAGTCTGTAGCCTAGAACCTGTAGTCTGTAGCTTGTAGTTTATAGTCTAGAGACCGACCAATAGTTTGGCTGCATGCCAGATGGGCTAGTTTCATATTTTATGCCTTTTCACGGCATTTTTTGTAGTTTGTAGCCAATAGAACGATATTTGTTGTAGTTTGTAGTTTGTATTCTATCGTTTCAGAGCTGGTTCTATCCCCTGAGGGCCGAGAACACGTCAAGGCGACCGGAAATCGATATGTGCGGCTTTTGCATCACCATATTGGCCATAAAATGCCAAAGGTACGTTGCTAGGCTTCAAACTACAGTAATCTGGATGGTAGACTACAAAGTACAGGCCTTAGCGTGGGCTACAAACGACAAATTTACTTTTGGAGACGTGAACGTGGAGAAAAATCTTCTAAACTGGCCTATAGACTACAACAAACTATAGAAATCCCGCGGCTACAAACTAAGCCCAATTCCAGGAGTCGGACAACACGAGTGCCGTCGCGCTTCGCATCGCGCGGATAATGCTTCTCGTGTCGGCACTGACGGTATGTAAAAATAACGATTTTCTGGGCCCAAATTATGGATTTTTGGGTTGCCTGCCCCTTTAAGTGGTTTTTTGTCGTTCAGTTTGCCTATTTGTCTGCCTCTTACGGAAAAAAAAATCAAAAAATGTGGCACAAAATGTCGAATTTTCAGAATTTGTCTGTCAGTCTGTCGCCAGTTTGTCGATCTGTCGCCCAATCTGTCCGTAGGTCTGTGAGTTTGCCAATCTGTCTGTCTCTCTGTCGTTTCAGGCAAAAGGAAAGGAAAAATCGCTTACATGGGGAATTTTCAGAATTTTTGCCTGCATGTCTGTCAGTTTGTCGGATTATCACAAAAATTTGTCTGTTTGTCGAGCAGATCATCGTTTTTTCGCATTGTCTGTCCGTCAAATAGCCTAATTCCCGAATTATTGATAGATTTTTGCCTCTTTCGTGTCGAGTAACTACAAAAAATTTTTCAGAACCTGGTGTACCTGACGTCAGACACAATCCAACTACAAGATGTATTGCATATCGTGAATTGGGAGAGTCTGCCATGGACACAAGATGTTATTAGAGCACCCACTGCACAACCTGTACACGACACTACTATGGACGGACAAAACACGAAGAAGAATACTCCAGTAGAACTCACCACTCCTATTAACGGATAGTCCACGATCTCCCGCTGCCCTACTGTAACCCAATCCACACCCAATTCGAGCCTTCAATGGCCCTTTAAAACCGCCAAACTGTTCCAATAAGCCAACTGGCTGCCAGTTTACCCAAATCTCCCAAAAAAAACCCTTTCTCTTTGCTAGGCACCGATTGAAGCCGTAAACGTATTCCTTAACCTATGAAATCCCGACCCAATTACCGTACCCCTCCCCCCTTCCTCTGGTTTTGAGGTGGCTGTGATCCGGAATAAACTGTGATTCGAATTTTGAAGCGTGAAGCTACAGACTACAAAATAAAGATTCCGCGCACATAGACTACAAGCTAAAAGTTGCGAGAGACTAGAAGCTGCAAAATTTCGTCCTACTAGAGGCTAGGCTTAAACTACAGCACAAGGCACACCTACACTACAAACTACACATTTGAAATTGGCGGCGTTTGTGCGAAAATTTGACCTCAAACCAGCCGCTTTGGATATACTACAAACTACAATGTCGACGGAGAAACTACAGATTACAGACTGCCAGCCAACTACAGACTACAATGCTATAAGGGCTACAGACCACACAGTTAGCTATAAATTACAAACTACAGATTCCGCGAGGGTACACATTACAAATTACGGTACGACCAACTACAAAGTACGGAATAGTCAGAAGTTGCATTCTTTGGGCCATTCCTTTTACTATTGTTTCGACTAATTGTCCCCCATCCATCATTTCCGCAAAATAATCAATTTTTCAGGAGCAGCAGATTATTTGAAGGGGCTGCCACTCGGCAAAATCCACAAAAAACTGGAGTCACTTCTGTTTTTCTCCGAATTGGCTTTCCAAATTTTGAAGCATTTTTGGAGGATTCGAGGGACAGGCTAGCAGGGATTCTTTGCGGAAAGATGAGCGAGACAGAGAAAGAGAGAGCGAGATAGAGAGAGAGAGAGAAAGTGAAAGAGAGAGAAGGAGAGGGAGAGAGAGTGAGAGAGAGAAAGAGAAAGAGAGAGAGAGAGAGAGAGAGAGAGAGAGAGAGAGAGAGAGAGAGAGAGGGAACGAGAGTGAGAGAGACAGAAAGAGGGGGAGAGAAAGAGACAGAGAGAGAGAAAGAGAGAGAGAGAGTGAGAGAGAGACCGAGAGATAGGGCAGGAAGCAAAAACTGGATCTTTGATACCCTCAATGTAAGACATGTCATTAGGTGTATTGCGTAGTTTCTCTCTCTCTCTCTCGCTCTATCTCTCTCTCTCTCTCTGTTTGATATATCCGGTTGTCAATAATCTACCTCACCCCCCGATAATAGCCCTAGAATGTGGGTGTTTGGGGTGCAAAATGTTTCTCCTCGATGTCCTCGTCCTCCATCATCTCCTCCTCCTCCTCGACATGCTAATCGTTTCCTGCACTCAAATGTCGGCCACCGTATCCCTTTCCAAAGCCACGCCCCCTCTCTTGCGCAGTTCCGCGTGAATACCTCACTACACCTACATACGTAGCCCCAGGGGCTTTTGCTGGAAATGCTGCTTTTGCTAAGTTTTTAAGTTTTTATCGCTAAATTCAATAAAATCCATTAAAAAATACTACTGTAATTTTCATTGAATTTTTACGAATTTTTAAACCCTTAAAAATTTTACAAAAAAAATACAAAATAAAATTTCGGAAAAATGTTTTGATTTTTAATATTCTTAAGTGATTAAAACGCGGTATAAAATATCGTTGAAATTTTCAGGGTTTTCTACCATTGTAGAGGATCTATAGAAAATTTTTTGACAAAAAGTTAAAAAACTCGCAAAATTGCGCAAATAATCTCTGCTAGCCTGCCTTGGGCTTCAAACTGGCCTCCAGTCGATTTATTTTCGCTTTTCCCCCCTGCTTCATCCCCCCATCCATCAAAAGAAACGCACGAATTTCCAAATTCGGGGGCCCACCTTCCAACTCCGGAAGGAGTAGCCGAGCGGAAAGGTTTTTGAGCATTTTTAAACTTATCTTTCCTAGATTTCTAGTTTTCCACAGCTTGCCTGCCTTCCTAGTCCCTTCAAAGCCCCGAAAATTTTATTTTTTTCGGCTGTTAAAACATAAAAATTCACATAAAAATTCGCATAAAAACCGAAAATTCCGCAAAAATAGCTGCTTGACTGCCCTGAAGGTTTAAAAAAATTCGAAAATCACCAGGAGCTAGCTTGCCAGCCAGTTAACCCGCTCGTCAAAAAGCAAAAAGTTTCACACCGGCCGGGGGTCGAACCAGGGGCGTACTGATGGCAGCCTGGAGCGCTAACAATCGGTCACATCGCACTTGAGCCCATTTTTACCTAAATGAGAGCCTAAAAACAAAATCTAGCGCTCTCTGGTGACTTCAGAAGAATTATACAACAAATTTAGCCCTCGATGAGTCAAAAAAAAAAAATCGAAATTTCACGTTTTATTATACGTAAAACTTAAAATTTAACAAAAATTCTCGTTTTTTGATTCTTTTGCCGCTTTAACAAGCTTCACGCTACCTTTAAAATCGCCGGAAATCGGCTGGAGAAGAAAGGGGGGCCATATTTTTCGAGTTGGGGGAAACATAGCAAATCCCTCGTCCGCCTCTTCCTCCTCTACCTACACTACTTTATATGAATGGTTTATTCAACCGGGTAATATAACGTAGGCAAAAAATGATAAACACGTAAAGTGAAAAAAAAAACATGGGTGAAAGACGAGGGACGGGGATAATAGGTTTTTTGCTTAGGAGGGATTATGGGCTAGGGGAAGGGTTTCAAGACTTTTCCTAAAGCGTTTCGCGCTGGTCGGAGGGTTCAAGAGGAGAGGTGGCGGAAGTGAATTCCATAGTTTTATGATGCGTCGTGAAAAGATAGACCTAGGGGTATCTCCTACGCTGTTAAATCTAGTGAGCTGGAACCTGTGGGAACTCCTAGAAGGTCGCGTCGCAAGTTTAAGAAATTTGACTGGATAGCTCTGCTGGAAAATTATTCGATAGCACAGGACGAGGTCATTTTGGTTTCGGCGTGTTTCGAGGGTGGGGATTTCAAAAAATGCTAGCCTCTCTTCATACGGAATTACGGGAAACCCTGGGCAAAGTTTAGAGTAGGCATGAAAGGTAAATCTTTTCTGGACATTTTCGATCTTCTGAATCAGATATTTGCGGGATGGAGACCAAACTTCACTCGCATATTCCAGAATCGGTCTACATAGTGTGCAAAAAGCGCGGATATAAGTACTTCACACGGCAATCCCCCTTCCCCTGCCCGCTCCATCTTCAAAAGGACAGCCCACGAAATGGGCGAGTTCAAGCTCGAGTTCAGCCCCAGCAAAACATGCAAAAAATTCATAAAAATTAAACTTTTCGTGGTTTTCAAAATTTTCAAAGACCGGAGTGTCGAAAAAATTCTAAATTAGGAAAAATTCCCGAGGAAAAAAAACTTTCCCGGGAAAAGTCTGACGAAATTAGCAACTCACTGAATGCTCAGGAAAACGTGCAAAAAACTAAAAATCGCATGTTTGGATTTTCGAAAATTCGAAAAACGGTCGAAAATGACCTTGAAAAATGCCTGAAAATTGCCAAAAAAACTGAATTTTGCTAACAAATCAGTGCAGTAAATAGGGCCAAATTAGCAAACCACAAATCCCGTTTCCGGTCGCATCTTGTGGCTTGATCCTGGCAAAAAGATGGAGGTCCCGGATACGTAATTCTATAAGAAAACCGATAATAAAATTGAATTGAAATATCCCACCTTTTTGCAAGCAGCAAATCTCTCGAGCGTTTTGCTTTTTCTTGCCGATCCGGTGTGAAGAGATGGTCAGCTAAATTCACGCCAAAAAGCCCCCATTTTCTGGGCCGCATTCTAATTTTCGTCCAACAGCTAAACCCAAATTTCCCCAAACATCCTTGAAACGGCCTGCCCCAACTTGAGAAATTTGAATTTTTAAATCATTTAAAAGACCAAACCAATTTGAAAATTTTGAAAAAACGTTGCTTGAGAGAGCGCCTTGAAAGGCGCATGTTTTTCTGGACGCTAGCTAACTTTACTAACTTTACCTAACTATACGTTTGAATATGTATGCGTCAAAAACACACGATTTTAGCAGGATTTCACCAAAAAGCGCTGTAACTTTTTTGAATATGGTTATCGTCAAATTCCAAAAACATATCCGGAATCGCCGCAAAATACTGCGCAAAATTCGCATGGTCCAGACGGGTTCTCTCACATTATCGGGGGCGGGGCAATTTTCTATCTCAAAGTCCGGAAATGTCTACTCCTCCCATGCTAATTTTCTTATTGTTTTTAGTTGCATTTAACTATATTTCAAGTAGAAAAACTATCTAAAAAACCTTGAAAAACTCCAAATTTCGAAATTTTGACGAAAAATCGCGGTATTTGTCTTTTTCTTAACATTTGAAAAGGTTTTACGCTTAGGAATAATTCGTTCCCCTTCCCTCACCCTCCGCTAATGCAAAAGTACCAAAAACCCTTTACAGGTCCCCCCGTCCTCGGCTGATCGTAAATAATGGCATCACAGTGGCATTGTGTGACCATGATGATGATGTTGATTGGGAGCATCTTCTGTGCTCCCTCCTCCTCCTCTTCATCCTCCTCCCTCGAACGTGTTGAATACGTCCTCGTGCCGCGGAGTGCCCTCGTTGATCAGCAACAGCTCGAGTATCCATACATCGCCGAGCGGCTCGCCAAGTTTGTCTATGAAAAAAGTACCTAAAATCTATAAAAAAAGTACGGGCCAAAATGTAATACTAGTGGCGGGAGGCTAGTAGCGTTCTAACTAGTAAATTTGAGCCCGTTTCGTTCAGTAGTTTTCGAGCTCTACGGAAAATCGCGCATTTTTCGGGCATTTTCAACGAGAAATTAGCAGAAAATGAGCCCAAAAAGCCATCGCAAAAGCGCCGCGCGTTTGCCTGACCAGGATAAATTGACGCAAGTGAATTTATTAACCCTTGAATTGTATCGAAAACGAGCAAGAAACATAAAAAAAGCACGTCAATTCCAAGCCGTTCAAGCCAAACCTTTGACAGTAGCTGCATGACCAGAAAAGGATATAGCTAGAAAATTTGAGCCAGCTTCGTTTCGTAGTTTTCGTGTTATATAAAAACTTGCGCCCTTTTTCGGCGCCTTCAACAAGGGTTTGGCAGAAAATAGGCCCAAAAAGCCATAGAAACAGCGCCTTTTCACAACCAGCAGAAGTTGAAGCCGCAAACCGGCCAAATTGCAATCCGAAAAACAGGTGAAATGCCCAAAAAAAACATAGAAACTATAAAAACCAATTCAACTACATTTCAGGCGATTCGAAGTCGATAGAATGCGCCGTGCCCCCTACGATCAACTCACGTTCATGGAAAACATCCAAAAACCAAGGTGGGTGACCAAAGTACACCCAAAACAAATACTTCTCTTCGAAACTACACCATCTTCACTTCAGATTCGGCCGCCGACGCTAAGCTACTAATCTCCTGCCAACGCCAAGGTGAAGCCACACCGGAAACCAAATCAACCATATATCCCAGCGATAAATCGAAGTGTTATTTAATAAGACCACAGAGAAGTTCTAACGTTTATACAGACATTTCTCGTGTTTGGCAATAGGGGCGCGAATTCAATGACAATCAATGGGCACAAAAATGGGAATAAAGTTCACCAAAACACGAACTGTTCAATCAATAAATGACAATGCGAGAATATACACCAGAATGGAAGCGAGCGGGCGATAGATTGATGTTGTTCTAGTCCTCGTACTCGTCCATCTCGACCACTTGTGACGCGTCGAGGGTGCTGAACCCGGGCCGAGGGCGGTTGATCGGCGACTCCCAGACGGCCGATGAAGAGCGGGGCTTGAATCTGAAAACAAGGAATTATTCCCGGAATTGCAAAACATGTAAGGAGAGTAAATAAACGTACTCCTTAACGCCGAAGATTTTGCTGAGGTCGACTTCTTGCGTGGGGCCAAAGTACGTCTTGTAGTCGAAGGCGAGCATCGACTGGCTGCGCACGCAGTTGCGGAGGGCTGAAAATGAAAAATTTCAAAAAGGGATAAAAGTTTACCATTTCCAGTGGCCCATGCGGGGATCTTCTTGCGCGGCTTGTCCTCATCATCCGTCTCGTCGCCACTGTTCAGATCGTCTATGTCTAAAAGAACCCAGTTTCTAAATGAATATAAAACAATGTCTACCATAGTTGTCCTCGGTGAGGCGTTTCTTTTCTTCCTTCGGCTCATCGGGAGTGGCCTCCTTCTTGTTGTCTTGTGTGTGCATTGAGAGTGCCTTCTTCATTGTAGATGGACGACGAGGCGGTGGAGTCTCCAACTAAAAAACCAGGAAATTGCTTTTCAAAAGAAAATCTTACCTCCATGGCCTTGTTTTCTTGCGCTCGCAGCTCCTCCTCATCTTCCTCTACACCCTCATCCTCAGCAACCATTTGTTCTTCCGGCGGCGAGGCGAATGATGGCTGCTCTTCGAGCTTCACCTGCTTGTCCAAATCGAATTGTTCGACCTCATGCTCGTCTTCGTCTTGTTCCATGGGATGATCTTCTTCCGACTCGGCTTCTTGCATGACGACTTCGATGACCGGCTTCTTCTTGTCGGCGGGTGTTTGCTGGATGGGGCCTCGTCTTCTCTGCGGCTCATCTTCATCATCGCTGCTCGTGTCGAGATACTCGGTCCTTGCTGGTTTACGGCGAGGAGAAGAACGCTAAGAACGGGATATGAGAGTCGGATAAAAAGCTTTATACCTTAGCAGAGGTGGCATGCGTGACGTGGTGGATGGGCTCATCATCGCTCTCTTCGGTGAAAAGTGCCTTCTTGAGCGGAACCCGTGGCGACTGCAGCTCCTTGGCCCTTCCCATCATCGGCGTTCCCTTGGCGCGCAGCTTGGCCAGTCTAAAAAGTGAATATAACATGGACTCAACAATCCGCGCCATACCTTTCATCTTCAATTTGCTGCTTTCGTGCCTTGGCGGCTTCTTGTTTCTTCTCATTGTCGAGGCGGATGCGTTCTGAGCGCTCTTGCAGTTGTTCTTGTTTCAGACGGTCGGCTCGCTCGAGATCAGTCTTTTGTTGGGCGGCACGTCCAGCCTAAAAACACAAAAATAAATAAAATCTTGGCAAAATACTTACCGAAACTGGAGTGCGCGGCTGGTTGTGGTTGGTGGGCGTGCCGGTGAACAGATTCTGGCCGAGGCGAGCGAGTGGAGTCCTTGTTGGTGTAGCATTGCGGCCCGGTGTGGCTCGTGTCGGTGTGTTCGTCCTCGTCAGACGCGCACGGGCCATGGAGCGCGTCAGATCACGGATGCCACTGAAAGGAAAGGTATTATAAAGTCAGAAGCATAAAAATACCTGTCCTGGCGCTCCTGGTCGGTGACGCCGAAATGATCGAGCAGGTCGTCGAGGTGGACGATCGGGCGGGCACGACGTCCGACCCGGAATGCTCTTGGGGCGGGGCCTAGCTCTTGTTGGCGCTGCTTCAGTGTGATGAGGCGATCCTTGATGAGTTGATGGAGACGCGGTGGCAGGCCTGCCAGCTTCTCGCCCATTCCCCATCCTTGCTGGTCCATCGCGTCCGTAAGTGCGCAATGGGTGCGCATCTTCTGAAAAAAGTTATGTTGAGAGATTAGGAAACGAAAGAAAAACAACAGAAAACACGCTTTGAAAAGCAAATGCGTGATGAAAGCTGAAAAGCAGTGAAAGAGAAATGCACAAACGCCAGGATTCTAGCTGCCCCTATAGAAATATGCGACGACGAACGACGACGGCCGAATTCAGCTCCAGGGGAAAGCATAGAGAGCTTATGTGCGGGTCAATTCGTCCCTGGTGAGTCCAAAATGATCCAAAAATGAAGTTTAGCGAGCTCGAAAAAGATATCAGATGCGAAAACCCACGAAATAGAGGTGCAAAGCGCGCGAAAAGGGGGCCAAGACATCAAACGGCCTAATTTCACAGCAGCTTCAAAAAGTGAGCCATAAAAGCTAAAGGTCGCCCGACAGACCGGCGAATACCAAAAAGCCCTCGGGTTTGATGAAGACCAGGCTATTCGTTACACAAAAGTGCAAAAACGAGGGAAAATGGCAGAAATAGATATACCTAAGACTCGAAAAGGCGCTTAGCACGTATCGTCAAAAGGGTCTAACCACAAAATGCGTCCAGAAACTTAAAAAAGTGATCATAGAATCATGAACTACTCAAAAAATTTTCCGGCAAATCGATTAAAATGGAAAAGCTGTCTAATCCCTGCAGGGCCAAGCCGTGACAAGGGCCCACAGCGTTTGAAGGAGATTCTTTCGCGCCCAGGGGAAGAGAAAGGACGTGTAGTCGATGCGATGGGGATTCGACGAGGAAAAGCCCGGAAATCGAAAAACAACAGAAATCGAAAATTGACGAAGATCGGCCTTGATGCTGCGTTCCGAGGCAGGACATTTACGGATTTCGTAGCTGTACCGTTGCGTACAAAACGTACACGACGTGAAAAGCGCCGCCGGCGCTTTTGTAATTTTGAATTTGAAAAATTAGTTGAAAAAGTTTTACTTTATAGAATGAACTAATGATAATAATGATAAATGATAATGAACTCAAAAACGTGGTTTTTTAATTTGTCTTTTTCTCTTTTTAGTGCACTTTTTTCCATAATAAAGAATTCTTTGATTCCAGGGCGATGGTGCTGGGCGAATGTCTAATGTATGGGCTCGATTTCGAGGCGCGGTGCCTGGCCAGCGTCAGCGGCGACGAGTCGGGCGTTCGATTCCTCGTCGGCACCCAGAATATCAAGATGGACAACCAGGTACCGTTTTTAATAGTTTCTTTAATAAAATTTAACTGTATTCTCGCGTAAAAACGTTCCAGAAGCTTAAAAAAATTGAAATTTTGGTTGAAAATTACCATTTTTCGCTAACAATCTATATTTTTTGTATTTTTTTATGAAATTTTGTACGGATTTTTCGTTTCGGAAAGTAAAAAATCGTTTAGAAATAATTCCTCGATTTATATTAGCCAAATTGGATCCTTTGAAAAATCCCCCCCCCCGATAACGTAAAAAACCCTAGTTTTTCAGATTTGCGAGCTGACGGTGGATTTGGACGAGAATCGGGTGAACGCGCGATGTTTTGGGCATTCGATTGGCGAAGTGAGGGAGCTGGCCACGTCTCCGGATGATCCACAAATATTCGCCACGGCATCGTCGGATTGTCGGTTTTTTTGGTTCTTTGGCATTGTCGGGGGGGGGGGGGACAACTTTTTCTAAGAATTCAATTTTTTTAATAAAATGTATTTAAACCGTTTTATACTATTTCTAAACGTCAAAACGTTACAAATTTGACGAAAAAGGTTAAAAGACGAATGTTCCGTCAAACATTCCCAATTTTCGAGAAAAAAAAATCAGAATTTTTTAGATTTTTCATAGTTTTCCACTTGGATTATAGTAAAATTTTAATAAAAACGCTATTAAAATACTTACTCTACGGTTTTTTGGGTCTATACATAAATTCCTCCCGCCCCCCGATAATGCAAAAGAGCCTCCATTTTCAGTCCGGCACCCAAAAGCGAAACACCGGCTGAACATCTACAGCTACAGCGAATACAAGCCGACGCTCGAAGAGAAAGCGAGTCTCGAGTGTGACCATCCGATTATCGGGTAAATCGCTCGTTTTCGGCGTTTTTATTTTATTTTTTAGGTTAGAGTGGAGTGTAGCGAGCAGCTCTCTTTCCTGCATCGCCGGCAATCAATTGACACTCTATAATGTGGCCGGCGATGGATTGAAGGTATCGTCACTAATGGTTCTGGTTCCTTAGCGGGGGGTTTTTTCCAAAAAATACCGTACGGCTTTAGAAGGAAAAATGGACCTATCTATCGCATTTTTGACGTTTTGAGACTGAAAACTATCTAAAAAATTATGAAAATTGTGAAAAATATAGGCTTTGTGGCAAAGATGTATGAAAAAGACCCAAAAATGTCCAAATTTTCAGATTTTGAAAAATTTAGGATAGTTTTAGAATTTGCTAGCAACCCGAAAACGAGTAAAACCGTGGAAGCGGACGCGTTGCGTGTCGCGGGCGCGGAAAAATCAGGAAATTCACGCCAAGATGATTCTTTAAACGCGTTACGGCTGCGTTGCGTGTCCGTCTAGCTCCAACACGCGACTCGTTCATCGAACTTCGCTGAAAAATCCAGGCTTTAGGAGCAATTCTCGCACCATCAGCCCGGCAAGCTGCACACATTCCGGCGAAGTCCCCATTCCGATGGACAACTGATAGCACTGGCCGTTGATCGAGATTTGATCGTTGTCGATTCGAGGACTAACGAGTCGGTTTTTTTTTGGAAAAATAACTTGATTTTTCTCTTTTCCAGGCCGACCACCCGTATCTGCGAGGCGCACGTCTTCCGCTGTCTGGCCGTCGATTTCAACCCAAACCTCCCCAATCTCCTCGCCACAGGTTAGAATTTAGTAGCGAAATCGATTCCTATCTTTTTCCAGGCGGTGACGAGGGCGCGCTTCGTATCTGGGACCTTCGACAGCCCAAGGCCGCCATATTCTGCACGCGCCCCCATTCACACTGGGTCACCCAGGTCGGGTTTGGGGCCTGGATCTTGTTCATTATCGGGGGGTCAAAAATTTGCAGGCAAATTGCTTTTCCGGTTTTGTAGTAAAAAGCCCTATATTTTAAGTTAAAAATCGGCAAAAAAACCTTAGAAAAAGCTTGGAAATTCTCAATTTTCATAAATAAAAATTGCTCATTTTTAGTAGAAAATTGGAGATTTTGTAACTTTTTATGAAGTTCTTTTGATTAGAAATTTTACATACCACTGAACGTAAAGAAATCGATAAAAATCGCTACTTTTTGTTCGAAAATTCGACATTTTGGTTTTTTTTTGCGTTTAGAAACCTTTAAAATGTATTTTTTTCGAAAATATAGTTTTAAACCCTTTTTTTAGGTTCGCTACCATCAAGTACACGACCAGCTGCTCCTCACCGGCTCCTCAGATGCGTGTGTCGTGCTCAATTGTGCCCAGTCCGTCTCTTCGGATGCACAAATCGATGCGAGTGCCGAGAGGGATGATGATGGAGGTGCAGATTTTCGGATTCTAACCAAATTTACAACGTTTTTGTCCTTAGAAATCGTAGTTTAATCCTTTAATCTAATTAAGAAATTTTTTCGTATTTTAACCCCCCGATAATGCAAAAGCACCCAATTTTTCAAATTTTAGAGCCGCTGGCGAAACTGACGGACGGGGAGCTGGATCGGATCAACGAGCACGAGGACACCGTGTCGGCCGTCGAATGGTCTAGCGCGGTACGGGAACGGAAAAACGTTATCTTTTTCAGAATTTCCTGCTGATTCTGAATCTGGCTTCGAAATTCTTGAAATTATTAGATTTCAAGGAATACAAAATTTTTAGATCTAAAAATGGCTGGTTTTGTCGATTTTGCTCGGAAAATTGGCGGTAACTTTTGAAAACCACGGATTTGGCAAAGACATTTTAAGCTTGATCTAAATCTTGACAAGATAGGCGGTTAAAAACGCTCAAAAAATCTGGGTACTGGTCTGATAGCGGGGGTAGCTAATTTCTATTTTCCACTTAGACATACCTGTCAAAAATAACCTAGTTGTTTGTGTATTTTTTTTATTGTTTTCGAATCGCGTTTATGGCTAGGAAATTGCAAAAAATGCTATAGATTTTCAAATTCGATAAATTTGAGACTTTTGGTGATTTTCATCAAATTTTATTCAAAAAATCAGAATTTTCAGAATTTTTGTGTGCTTTTTTACATCCAAAAACGTGTAAAATTGGATAGAAATCGATTTTTGTTATTGTTACAAGGTTTTCGGAAAAAATTGCCCCCCCCCCCCCGCTAGCAGCACAGCACCAAAATTTCTATATTGTTTTGCAGGATCCGTGGATCTACGCGTCGTTGAGCTACGACGGCCGGGTCGTCATCAACCGGGTGGCCCGTCAGCATAAATATGCCCTCATGCAGCTCTGATTTTTTCATTTTCTGCATTTTATGGATTTTTTTGCGTTTTCTCTAAATTCCCAACTTTTTGAGCATAACTTCTAATTTCTGAATTTTTAGAGCATAAGTTAATTTCTAAATTTCCTTTTTTCCTAATTTTTTTTCAAGTTTTTTTGCTGTGATTCTGTGCAATTTCCCCCCGACATTGTGATATATTTCCTCTTTTTTTTTTCTCCCTCCTTTTCTGTGCATCCCCAATGAATTTGACGCGTGATAATAAAGTTTTTATATGCTAAAAAAGCTTTTAAAGTTTCTGTTGGACCACAAAAACAAATATTTCCATGATTTTGGCTTGAAAACGTACCCAAAATGCTAAGAAACGGCTTCGAGAAGGGGCTCATCTTGTCCAGAATTTTGGGCTGAATCTGGATCTGCTTTTAGCATTCAAAAAAGCGTCATTTTTGAAAAGTTGTCCTGGATTTTTTACGCGAAAACTGTCTAATTTAGGCAATTTACCTTAAATTTCGCTTTAACTTTGAAAAAACGCTGATTTCGGCCTTTTTCCGAATTTTAGAAAAGGAAAGCCTATTTTCTGGTGTTTTTAATTTTTGAAAATGATTTGATCTAGCCATTTATTACCCTAACAAGCCTTGTAATCGTCTTTTAACTTGGCAAAAACGTCTTTTTAACTTGCGAAAACGATATGATTTTTTATTTCTGTTAGCAGCTTTGGAATCAGCGGAAAATTCTGCACAAGATTGGCTTACTAAAACCGCGAAATCGCAGCAATATAATCTTGTTGTTTTACAGAAACTTGCCGTGCCTCTGCGCGAGCCGACAATTCGCAACAATCTGTGCTGAATGCGGCCGGGTTGGTGGCCATACAAGATCTCATTGCAAGATGCGCTCAAGAAGGGTGCCGTTGTTGTTGCAGGTATTGTTTATGGTCGATTTGCGCTTTTTGCAAGAAGCAAAAGCCCTTATATCGCGGATTAAGATTGTCAGTTCTAAATAATTTCTACACCGTTAGAAAGCTGGCGATTCGATTCGTTCGCATTATCGGGTGACGAAATTTTCCTAGGCTCGTATTTTTCTGATATAAATATAGTAAGTGTTTCCAAAGTTTTTACTATTCATAGACCTAAAGACTTGCAAATTTTCGCGAAGAAATAGCAAAATATCGGTTTTTCGACAAAAATTTCACGTAAAAACATTTAAGAAACTTTGCCAATTTTTTAAAAATGTTTTTCTACTTAAATTAAAGTAGCATTTTACGAAAAAACGCTATTAAAACACTCATGAATTTTATAGGCACGTCAACGCAGCCCAAAAAGACGCAAATTTTTCCCAAAATGTGCTCCAAAACTGGGCGTTTACTTTCCAAAACATAAATCTGAAGCTGCGGAAAGCTTCGTGATTTTCGTGGCTTTCAAGCGCTATTAAAATTGTTGAGCTTCGAGCCATCTAGGTCGAAATCTATGGGGGTTTTCGGCTAAAATAAAATCTTTTTTTCAGGCGTGTTCATCGGTGCGGCCGTCGTCAACAGCGTTTTCCAACCCATGAAGGTATTTTTCGTCTAAAACGATAATTTCGTTTTTTTTTAGGGTTACGAGGAAGAGTTGAGCGCGAAAAAGGCGCTTCTCCTCGAGAAATATCGACAACGACACGAGATGCGGATATGCAATGGATATGTGCCCATGATTGACGCCGAGAGATGAGCCAGAAACGAAGGAGAAAAGCGCTGATTTCTTCATTTTCCCCCGTTTTCGTTGTATTTGTATGATTGATCGAGTTGTAAACCTATTCCCGATTGCTGTATAGTTATCGTTTTGTAGTAATAGAGCCGTTAGAAGTGATAATAACCTTTTTTCACTGAAATTTGGTGACCGGATATAAACACGCATTTCTTTTCTTTTTTAGGCTTTTCTGATCGGCGGTTTTTTGTGAAGTATGCAGCAGAAAACTAAAAAATGCCGCACTCGTGGGTGAACCCCGTCAAAAAGCACGTTTGGCGCGCGTTTACAACAAGTTCAGCGGATGCTAAAATTAGCGGTACCGCCGAAAATTGATAATTTTAGGAAAGTTTGGTTTACCAGACGTTTTTGCGACTGTTTGTACACGTGAACAGGGAAAAACAAGCTTTGAAAAGCGCCGCAACTCGAAATGGCTTGAAAATTTTCTGGGAAAGCTAAAAAAAGGGTCTTCCAAAGTTTGCCGTTTACGGAAGGGGTGTGCGGAAATGCCGGTGGGCACATCGTTTCGTCGCACAAAAAAGGGTTTTTTATGTTATATTGTCATCGAAACGTCGCAAAGTGTTCGATTTTAGGTTTCGCAGTACCTTTTTCTAGAGTTGTTATTCGAAATCGAAACTTTTGTAGGCTCCCGCAGCAAAAACTTTGTAAAATTCAAAATTTTTCTAAAGTAGAATTCCGCTATTTCGTCTTCATTTTTGATTCTGTGAGATCATTTCCTACATTTTGAGTCCTTAAACTATAAGTTTTCATGCTAGAATCACAAAGAACGGCCTGCTTGCCTTGTTCCGCGCGCGGCCATTTCTCGGAACCACTTCCCCCTGCCATGGTGTGCCGTTCTTTGTGATTCTAGCATGAAAACTTATAGTTTAAGGACTCAAAATGTAGGAAATGATCTGACAGAATCAAAAATGAAGACGAAATAGCGGAATTCTACTTTAGAAAAAAGTTATGAATTTTACAAAGTTTTCGCTGCGGGAGCCTACAAAAGTTTCGACCATTTCGACCCGGGTCGAATAATAACTCTACCTTTTTCGTATTGGAAGTCTATTACAAGCCTTTTTTCTTTAGAATTGATTTTGAAACTCGCAAAAGTAGCAATTTTTGGGCGACAAAAGGGCATTATTTTTATAGATATCTTTGTGTTCATCGAAAGCTATCTAATCTCTCTGGTTTCAACTCGGCGGCGCCCTCTCTATTTGGCCTTTCGAGCGTTTTTTCATATCTTCGGCCACATCCCTTATAAGGTAGTAAGCTTACTTTTGCCGCTGCCAGCATCTATTTTTGTTCTCATTCTCCTTGCTCTGCTTGATTTCACCATGTTCTTGCTTTCCATTTGTTGCTGCTTTTTTTTTTGAAAAACCGTCACATCAATATTCCTTTTTCAGGTAACTCGACGTCTCGATGGATCGTGATCAATTCAAGAAAAAGCTGCTCACTCTACAGGGCAAGATGGGGGACATTGGCATCGTCGAGGAGAGCAACAAGAAAGGAGATGAGGATGATGATGGAGAGAAGGAGGTCCACAAATCAACGCTCAACATCTGCAATCTTCCCGTCGTTCTCTTGTGGGAGATTCTACAGCCGATGCATGTAAAAGGCCTCCTCTCGATTGCTCGTACTCATCAGAATATCCTCCACGCGACAAAACATCTGAAGAACAAGCACTTCTACAATGTGAAATGTGTGGCTTCCATTGAACGGAATTCTCCTCCATACATGCAAAGTCCGGAAACACTGGAGATTCTTCTTCATGGGGCACGCGTCGAGCAACTCCACTTCTATACGGATGCCCGTCCATTCGACGTTCAGGGACTCAAATTGTTTAATCTCTATTTCTATGGCCGAGAACAAGACGAAAAGGTGGCAATTCTCATCGAAAAGCTGAAACCTGATATGGTCAATCTGGCGAGGTATGAAAGCTGCACGATGACTCCGAGATTGTGCCAAGCTCTCTCCAAGACTCGATGTCTCTATCTTGGCGATGTTGGAATGGAGCTGCTCGATTTCATACTCCAATGGAAAGGCGAGTACTTGGACTGTACCATGGATATATCCAATCCAGAGAAATCGTCTCGCTTCTTTGATGTTATCAGACAACTTCTCGAGGAACGGAAGAATGGAGTGCCAGCCCCGCATCGCGGACGTGTTTCCAAACCCGAGAACGGCTTCATCAAAATGTCCTTGGTCCCGAGGATCCATTGACATCGTGTGGCCTCGATAATCCATCCATCATTAGCCAAATCCGTCCCTCCTTTCTGTACTGCTACCCTTCCTAATCCCGGGTTTTTGCTCCCAATTTCTGGTGTTCTTTTGAGTGCTTCAATATTCTAAGCACTGTTTCATATCTCATGCTCTCGAATGCGTTTTCCCTTTTTTGTTCACATTGCATGAATAAAGTTTCAGATTTCAGGTACTTGACGCAACAATGGCAGGCAGAACCGCGGAAATGGGACAAATGAAACGGCAAAAGAATAGAATGCGCTAAAAGGCCATGTTTTTTCGGTTTCTTGTTACAGTTTTTTAGGAAATTCACGATGGACGGCGACGGCGGCGATCTTCCGACGAAGGGCGTTCTGCTGTTGTGGGATAGCGGTTAGTGATCGGACCAATTACTTCTCCGTCTTTCTTTTTTAGATTCCCCGCTTCGACGTGCAAACGACAAGCAGAATAAGCCGATGATGCAGCGGAGGCGAATCAATGAAATTCTACTTCTTTTGAATTGTCCTACGGATCCCCCCCCCCTTGCGAAATTCAAAATTCGAAAAAAGCCAGGAAAATGATTGGACTTTGATAGTTTTTCATTTAGATGGCCACATATCTGCTTTCTCGCTAACAGCAACTTTTATTGTTGTCTCTCTCCTTTCAAATTCAATCATTGAACTGTATTTTTGCTTTCCATTTCTTGCTGCTTTTTACAAAATGCGTCAAATCAACGTTCCTTTTTCAGGTAAACAGACAACTCGACGTTTTGATGGATCAGGCCCAATTTGCGAGGGAGCTGCGTGCTCTACAGGATGATGGGGTGAAGGACATTGGCATCGTTGAAGAGGGCAACAAGAAAGGAGATGACGATGATGATGGAGAGAAGAAAGTCTACAAAGCGACGCCCAACATCTGCGAGCTTGCTCGTGAAATGTTGTGGGAAATCATGGAATCGCTCAACGGTGACGACGTCCTCTCAATGGCTCGTACTCATCAGAATATCCTCCACGCGACAAAACATCTGAAGAACAAGCACTTCTACAATGTGAAATGTGTGGCTTCCATTGAACGGAATTCTCCTCCATACATGCAAAGCCCGGAAGCACTGGAGATTCTTCTTCATGGGGCACGCGTCGATCAACTCCACTTCTATACGGATGCCCGTCCATTCGACGTTCAGGGACTCAAATTGTCTAATCTCTATTTGTCTGGCCCAAAACAAGACGACAAGGCTGCGATTGTCATCGAAAAGCTGAAGCCTGGTTTGGTCGATCTGGTGAGGTATGGAAGCGGCACGATGACACCGAGGTTGTGCCAGGCTCTCTCCACCATCCCGTATCTTCCTCTCGGCGATGTTGGAATGGAACTGCTCGATTTCATGCCCCAATGGAAATTTGACTATTTGACCTGCATCCTGAATATCTCAGGAAATTACGAGAAGTCGTCTCGCTTGTTTGATGTCATCAGACAACTCCTCGATGTAAGGAAGGATGGAGGACTCCTCCTTCTTCAACTACATATCCACTTCAAACCCCCGTTGCTCCCTGATCAGCTTCATGCAAATGTCCTTGGCCCGGATTATCCCTTGGTGTTCAACGGCTGGAGCTACGGCTGTCGCTTCAACAATCAACAACAACAACAAATCCATATCCGAATCACACTTTTCGAAATTTCCGGCGTTCTTTTGATTGCTCCACTATTTTAATCCTCGTTTCATTTCTCATGCTCTCTGAATGCCCCGTTTCCCTTATTTTAATCAAATTGGCTCAAATACAATGTCAAGTGTCAGGCTCTGGGCACGAAATGGCAGCTCGAGGTGCGGAAATGGGCCGATGTAATGGAAAAAGAATGAGATGCGCTAAAAGGTCATGTTTGTTTAAAGTTTCTTGTTATTCTTTTTTAGGAAAATCGAGACGGACGGCGACGACGATGATGTTGCGGAAGACATGGGCTGCTGCTGTTGGATAGCGGTTCGTGATCGGACCCTCTACTTCTCCGTCTTGCTTTTTTAGATTCCCCCGGTGACGGATAATCGACAAGAGGAGGGATCAGCCGCGGCCGGTTCTAAAAAGATTCAAGCAGCAGTCGGGAGGCAATGCCGGTGAAAGGTTATAGTATAGCTTAACCGAATAACGTGCTGAGATTTTTTTCGCAATTTTTTCCGATCAAAGTCTTGGACGAAGATCCGAAGGTCTTTGGCTGCAATATTTTGGCGGTTTTCTGGTGAAAAATTATATTTTTAGGAGAGATCAAATGAATGCTCTTTTTCAGGTAAGAACATCGCCAGTCGACACTTCAATGGCGCCGGCCGCAAAGATGACAAAACAAGTCGAGAAGCGAGGCAATTTCATGGATGACGGTTAGTGATCGAACCTTGCCACTTCGCCGCCAATCTTTTTAGATACTTCCCGTCTCATTGGGCAGCCGGCATCGACAACAAGAAGATGACGAAGCAGAACCTGTCCGAGACGCCGGCCCAGAAGATACACGAAATGGCCAAGTTTTATCCAATTTTCTCGTTTTATTCTTATTTAGCACGTCATCTACGCCCAGCAACAGTTTCACAAAGACGCGCCAATTGTCTTAGATTATTCGTTGTATATCTATTTCTTTTCTTTTCTCTGCGTATTTGTATTCCTCTCTGCCATCTCGTTTCCTTTCTTTTCTCTCCTCCTCTTTTGTCGAAAGTTTTAGAGATAATAAAGTACTTTCAAGTCAAAGAATCGTTTCTGAAAATGCATCTCACTGTTCCTGAGGCAGCTACAGCTTTCGGTCATCTACAGAACAATGAAAATTTTAGGCGTTTGTTGCTTTGTTTAAAGCAGCTGGAAATGCGATCATCGACCCCTCGCCTCGACTGGGTGTCGACAACGACACTCCAAAAACGCTGGCCTGCGCGTTAGAATTTGGCTTTTAGAAAGAAGCCCCCCGTCACTTGGTGTAACACGCAACTGTCTACACCTAGCCGAAAAGAGGGGTCGATTCTAGTCTCATGGCCCCTTTAAAAGTTTTTGCAGGCCGGGCTTGACGCGAAATTTCGTTTGCAGCTCCCAAAATTTGCACGGATATCCGCCTCTACGTGATCTCGGCGTCCAGCTTTTTCCACTTTTTACGATTCTCTGCGCGCTGTTTGCGAAATTCGAAAAAGACAAGAAAATGATTGGACTTTGACAGTTTTTCATGTAGATGGCCAGGTATCTCCTTTCTCGCTAACAGCAACTTTTATTGCTACTTTGCTTTCTTTTCTTTTTTTGCTTTCCATTTCTTGCTGCTTTTTGCAAAATGCCTCAACTCAATATTCCTTTTTCAGGTAAACAGACAACTCGAAGGCAAAACGATGGATAATGCGCAGTTCGACAAGGAGCTGCGCGCCGTAGAGGACGATGGTGTGAAGGATATTGGCATCGTTGAGGAGGGCAAGAAGACAGCAGATGAGGATGATGATGGAGGGAAGAAAGTCTACAAATCAACGTGCAACATCTGCGATCTTCCTCGAGAGCTGTTGTGGGAGATTCTGCAGTCGCTGCACGGTGACGACGTCCTCTCAATGGCTCGTACTCATCAGAATATCCTCCACGCAACAAAACATCTGAAGGACAAAGAATTTTACTATGTGAAATGTGTGGCTTCCATTGAACGGAATTCTCCTTCATACATGCAAAGTCCGGAAACACTGGAAATTCTTCTCCACGAGGCACACGTCGCTCAACTCCACTTCTATACGGATGCCCGTCCATTCGACGTTCAGGGACTCAAATTGTCCAATCTCCATTTCTATGGCCCAAAACAAGCCGACAAGGCTGCGATTGTCATCGAAAAGCTGAAACCTAACACGGTCGATCTCCAGGGCTATGGAAGCTACACGATGACCCCAAAGTTGTGCCAGGCTCTCTCCACCATTCCACATCTCTATCTCGGCGTCGTGGGAATGGAACTGCTCGTTTTCCTACTCCAATGGAAAGGCGAGCTCTTGGACTGTACCATGGAGATATCCTATCGTGAGCAGTCGTCTCACATCTTTGATGTGATCAAGCAACTTCTGGATCAACGGAAGAAGGGAGTTCCAGCCCCAATTCGCCTATTCATCAGCTTCATACCGGAGTTGCTCCCTCATCAGCTTCATCCAAATGTTCTTGGACCGGATTATCCATTGGCACGCCTTGGTCCCGATAACTACTATTATGACCTCAACGATCTGTCCATCTATATCGCGATATAGATATCGGAATCCATCCCTCCTCTATGGTCTGCCGCCTTGCCTAATTTTCTCCGTCTTTTTGCTCCAAATTTCCGGCCGGCTTTTCAGTGCTTCACTATTTTAAGCAGCGTTTCATTTCTCATGCTCGCTCAATGCGTCATTTCCCTTATTTTATTTAAATGGCCTGAAATAAAATTTCAAATTTCAGGTACTTCGCGGAAGCAGCCAGCTGGCTTTCTAGAAATGCAGAAAAGGGCCGATGTAATGGATAAGAGTGGGATTTGCTAAAAGGTCATGTTTTCTCAGTTTCTTTCTACATTTTTTTAGGAAAATCGCGATGGACATGCTCGGCGGCGGAGATGTTCCGAAAAATAATGCTCTGCCGTTGTTGGATAGCGGTTAGTGATCGGACCTTCTACTTCTCCGTCATTCTCTTTTAGATATCCCCCGTTTGACGAATAAGCGAGTAGAGGACAGAGAAGCGGAGAAGATTTCTAGCGAATTTCAAGCAGCAGCAACAAATGAACCTCAATGGAAAGGTTGAATTTTAGCTTTTTTATCTAATAACTATGAGACCATCTTTTTAAAACCGGCTTCGGGATTTTTTGGCAGGTTTTTTTGCCATTTTTTCAAATCAAAGTCTTGGCCGATCTAAAGTTTGGTGAAACATTATATTTTTAGGAGAGATCAAATGAATGCTCTTTTTCAGGTAAGAACATCGCCAATCGACACTTCAATGGCGCCGGCCGCAAAGATGACAAAACGAGTCGAGAAGCGAGGCAATTGCTTGGATGACGGTTAGTGATCGAGCCTTGCTACTTCGCCGCCAATATTTTAGATACTTCCCGTCTCATTGGCCAAGCGACAACAACAACAGTAAGAAGATGACGAAGCTGAACCTGTCCGAGACGCCGGTCGTGAAGATGCACGAAATGGCCAAGTTTTATCCAAGTTTCTCGTTTTATTTTGATTTAGTAAATCGTCTACTGGCACCAACCTCGACTTCTAGACGAAACAATCTTCATTCTGGGTTGCGGTTAGTGATTGGACTCTTCTACTTCGCCGCCTCACTTTTTTAGGTATCCCCATCGCATCAACCATGGATTTTGGAAGCGAGAGGAGCCGACCGGGCGGAGACAACAACTCGATCACGCTCATTTCTCCGATACAATTTCGGCTTTTCTTGTCTATGGAATAAATGTCTATGATGAAATGATCCCGAAATCTCGTTTTAGTTGAAGTTGGCGCTTTATCTATAAATTTTTTTTCGGCGCGAAAACAGCATTATTTTTAGCAGTATCTTGGTGCAAATAGAAAGCTATCTGAAATCTATTGTTTCAACGCGGCGGCGCCTTCTCTATTGGGAATTGAAGCGTTTTATTGCTCTGTGGCTAGGTCTTTGCTTTATCTCACTGAAAGCAGCTTTGATTCTGATCCTCGTTGTTCTGCTTTATCTAACCGCATTTCTTGTTTTCCATTTCTTGATGTGCTTAAAATCAACTGTCCTTTTTCAGGCAAACTGACCAGACGACTTTTCGATGGATAAGGCGCAATTCGAGAGGGAGCTACTCGCTCTACAGGGCAATATGATGGGCATGATCATCGTCGAGGAGAACAATGGAATGACGGCAGATGATGATGTTGGAGAGAAGGATGTCTACAAATCAACGCCCAACATCTACGATCTTCCGCGGGACATGTTGTGGGAGATTATGGAAACGCTGGATGGTGATGACCTCCTCAGGATTGCTCGTACTCATCAGAATCTACTCTACGCTACAAAACATCTGAAGTACAAGTACTTTGTTTATGTGAAATGTGTGGCCTCCATTGGACAGGGTGCTCCTGAATATTATCAACTCCCAGAAGCACTCGAGATTCTTCTTCACGGGGCGCACGTCGAGTATCTCGTCTTCGACACAGATGCTCGCCCATTGGATGTTGAGGGACTGAAAGTGCCGAAACTCTATTTCTTTGGCCCAAAACATGACGACAATGTGGCCAGTGTCATCGAAAAGCTGAAACCTGAATTGGTCGACTTCGAGAGCTATGAACACGAGACGATGACACCGATGTTGTGTCAGGCTCTCTCGACTATTCCCACTCTCTCGCTTGGCGATGTTGGAATAAAGAGTCTCGATTTCCTGTCCCAATGGAAAGGCATTTTTTTGGAGTGCTGCGTGGATCTCTCAGCGAATCACGAGAAGTCGTCTCACTTCTTCGACGCCGTCAGACAACTTCTCGATGAACGGACGAATAGAGGACTAGAGCCATCTGATCTATATATCCGCTTCGAACCCCCTTTGCTCCCTGCCCAGCTTCATGAAAATATTCTTGGACCGGATTATCCATTGGCATTCGGCGATTACGATAGATGCGTGTGGTACTTCAGCAATCCTTCTATCTGGATCAATATCCGTCCCTCCTCTATGATCTGCTGCCTTTCCTAATTTATTACGGCTTTTTGCTCCCGATTTCAATCTTCTTTTGAGTAGTTCACTATTTTAAGTAGAGATGTTAAGAATCAATTAACAATCAAGATTATTTGCATACATTGGCACAATATTATTTTATTTGGATGGGGCTGAGCGCATGAGCAAGTAAAATAATATTATTTGACCCCGCTCGAGAAAGAGCCAAGTAAGATTACTTGATTTACTTGATTTACTTGATCAAGCAATAGCTTTCTGGAATTCTGGCATTTTTCGGATTGTAATGAACTTTATGACATGATCGCATGCTAATTTAGTGGGTTCGCGGCACAATTGCCTGATTTGCATTGCGAATTTGCACAAAATCAAGTAATTTCGCTGAAAATCAAGTAATTCCCCCAAATCAATCAAGATCAAGTAAATCAAGTAATTTTATTTTACTTGATGCTTATTCAAGCAAACGAAGTAAAATAATTTTATAGTTATTTGAAGATTCCAGATGCAAATAAAGTTGTTCAAGTAAATTTACTTGGTCATTATATTACTTGATTCGTAACATCTCTAATTTTAAGCACCGTTTCAGGTACTAGTATACTTTGGGGGGGCCAAAAAATTTTTTCGGCCAAAATTTCTCATTTTGCACTATTTTGTTCAGTTTTTCATGCTGAATCGAACGCACATGTTTCCAGATTTTTTATTATTGCAACAACATAAGAATTAGGCAACAATAACAATTACCAGCAGGGGTGGTTCTCCTTTACATGCGACCAAAAGTTGAAGAATGGATCGCATGCTTAGGCTTAGGCTTAGGCTTAAGCTTTGACCTAGGCTCAAGCTCAGGCTTAGGCTCAGGCTTTGGCTCCTGCTTTGGCTTTGGCTCAGGTTATGCTTAGGCTTATCTACGGCTTGTGCAACGGTATACTACTGAAAAACTATTGAAATTACTTGTAATATAAATAGTTAATTATTACTAGAAAACATGATATAAAAAATCTGGAAACACTTTCATTTGATTGAGCACGAAAAACTGAACAAAATAATCGAAAATGAGAAATTTTGGTCGAAAAATTTTTTTGGCCCCCCCAAAGTATACTAGTACCCCGTTTCATTTCTCATGCTTCTCAATGCGCGGCTCTTTTAATATTTTTTTAGGAAAATCGCGAGGGACGGCGTCGGCCGTGATCTTCCTAAAATGAGGCTCTAGCGTTGTTGGATAGCGGTTCGTGATTGGACCTTCTACTTCTCCGTATTTCTTTTTTAGATTTCCCCCTTCGATGGATAATCCGACAAGAACAAAATAAGCCAAGGCCGAATCGAAGAAACTTCAAGCAGCAGCAAGGATAAAACGCCAGACAAAGGTTGCATTTTGGATTTTTTATCAAATGCTACGAGGCCACAGTTTTGAAAAATTTTTGGCTAGTCATTTAAAGGCTTGAAAAGCTGCAAAAATCTTCGTTTAGTTTTCTTGTCCAACAACTCTGCTCGGGGGCTCATTTTGCAATTTTTTAGTTATTGTAATACAATGTAATATTTTGTTGAGTTGACAAACTACTCAAAATAAACGCGCAATGTAATATTTTGAGTTGTTCTTCTCTAGGGCTTTCTCGTTTAGAAAAAACTCAGGGCTACATTTTTTAGAAAATATTTCTGCGGGCGGCGCTTTTTCCAGTATTTCCTCAATGCCTTTAGCCTGCTAGCTAGCCTGCCTTTATCGAAATTTATTGGCATTTTTCGCATTCTTTGGGTGTTTATTGAATTTTAATTTTAATTTTTCAGGTTTTGAGGGTTTTAGGTTTGCTTTGAAAGCGGAAGAAACAGACTGAAAGCCCCTTTTCTTCCTAGATTTTCAGTGATGTTTGGCAGCTAGTGCATAGACAGAAAATAGGCAGAAAGGAAGCCTTTTCCAGTGTGTAATATTTTTTCGTGTATAGATGCTATCATTCTGCGCCCCGTTCTCAATTTCCTGATTCCCCGGTTGCGTCAGCTTTTCCCAATATTTTTTGCTGCCTTCGCTCTGTCTCTCTCTCTCTCTCTATCTCTCTCTCTCTCTCTCTCTCTCTCTCTCTCTCTCTTTGCGTGTACATTGTGTTGTCCAAAGATCTGCATGGAATTAACTAATGAATTAGAAATGGGACCAGGGACGTAGCGTAATACCGAATGAAACCAACGAACATCAGGATGCGCTAAAAGGTCAGGTTTTTTTCAATTTCTTTTTACATTTTTTAGGAAAATCGGGATCGAGGTGACGATGACGATGTTCCGGAAGGGGGATGCTCTGCCGTTGTTGGATCGCGGTTCGTGATCGGACCCTCTACTTCTCCGTCTTTTTTTTAGATACCCCGCTGTGACGGATAATCGATAAGTGGAGGGACCAGCCGAGGGGATTTCCAGCAAGATTCAAGCGGCATTTAGATGGAAACGCCGGAGAAAGATTGCATTATAGGTTTTTTTAATCTAATAACGTGCTGAGGCTTTTTTTGCAATTTTTTCTGATAAAAGTCTTTGCGGAAGATCCGAAGATCAAAGGCTGCAATATTTTGACGGTTTTCTGGTGAAAAATGGTATTTTTAGGAGAGGGAAAGAAATAAAATCAATGCTCTTTTCAGGTACGACTCTTCTCGCCAGTCGACACTTGAAAATGGGGAAACGGGTCGAGAAGCGAGCCAATTTCATGGATGACGGTTAGTGATCGAACTTTGCTACTTCGCCGCCAATCTTTTTAGATACTTCCCGTCTCATTGGCCAAGCGACAACAACAACAGTAAGAAGATGACGAAGCAGAACCTGTCCGAGACACCGGCCGTGAAGATGCACGAAATGGCCAAGTTTTATCCAAGTTTCTCGTTTTATTCTTATTTAGCACGTCATCTACGCCCAGCAACAGCTTCACAACGACGCACCAATTTTCTTCGATTATTCGTTGTATATCTATTTCTTTTCTTTTCTCCGCGTATTTGTATTCCTCTCTGCAATCTCCTTTCTTTCTTTCCGCCTCCTCTTTTGTCGAAAGTTTTATATAATAAAGTATTTGCAAGTGAAAGAATCGTTTCTGAAAATGCATCTCACTGTTCCTGAGGCAGCTACAACTTTCGGTCATCTACAGAACAATGAAAATTTTAGGCGTTTGTTGCTTTGTTTAAAGCAGCTGGAAAATGCGCTCGTTTACACCTTCTTGCATCGACTGGGTATAGACAACGACACTCCAAAAACGCTGGTCTGCGCGTTAGAATTTGGCTTTTAGAAAGAAGCCCCCCGTCATTTGGTGTAACACGCAACTGTCTACACCTAGCCGAAAAGAGGGGTCTATTCTAGTCTCATGGCCCCTTTTAAAAGTTTTTGCAGGCCGGGCTTGACGCGAAATTTCGTTTGCAGCTCCCAAAATTTGCACGGATATCCGCCTCTACGTCATCTCGGCGTCCAGCTTTTTCCACTTTTTACGATTCTCTGCGCGCTGTTTGCGAAATTCGAAAAAGACAAGAAAATGATTGGACTTTGACAGTTTTTCATTTAGATGGCCAGATATCTCCTTTCTCGCTAACAGCAACTTTTATTGCTACTTTGCTTTCTTTTCTTTTTTTGCTTTCCATTTCTTGCTGCTTTTTGCAAAATGCGTCAAATCTATTTTCCTTTTTCAGGTAAATAGACAACTCGACGTTTCGATGGATAATGCGCAGTTCGAGAAGGAGCTGCGCGCCCTAGAGGACGATGGTGTGAAGGACATTTACATCGTTGAGGAGGGCAACAAGAAAGGAGATGAGGATGATGATGGAGAGAAGAAAGTCTACAAATCAACGCCCAACATCTACGATCTTCCTCGAGAGCTGTTGTGGGAGATTTTGGAACCGCTGGATGGAAACGACCTCTTCTACATTGCTCGAACCCATCAGAATATCCTCCACGCAACAAAACATCTGAAGGACAAGCACTTCTACTACGTGAAATATGTGGCTTCCGCTCAATGGGATCCCCGCCATCAAACACCAGAAGTACTGGAGATTCTTCTTCACGGGGCACGCGTCGAGCAACTCCACTTCCATACGGATGCCCGTCCATTCGACGTTCAGGGAATCGGATTGTTTGCTCTCCATTTGTATGGCCGAGAACAAGACGAGAAGGTGGCAATTCTCATCGAAAAGCTGAAACCTAAAGCAGTCAATATACAGAACTATGGAAGCGGCACGATGACACCGACGTTGTGCCAGGCTCTCTCCATCATTCCCCATCTCTATCTCGGTGATGTTGGAATGGAACTGCTAGATTTTATGCTCGAATGGCAAGGCGAGGTTTTGGACTGTACCTTGGAGATATCCAATCGCGAGAAGTCGTCTCACTTCTTTAACATCATCAGACAACTTTTCGATCGATGGAAGAATGGAGTGCCGGCCCCACTTCACCTATTCATCCGCTTCAAACCCGAGTTGCTCCCTGATCAGCTTGATGGAAATATTCTTGGACCAGATTGTCGATTGAAATTCTTCGGTCGCGATATTTACATGGGTCTCCTCTTCAATCCTGCAATCTATATCGGAATCCGTGCCTCCTCTTTTTACTGCCGCCCTGCCTAATTTCCTCCGGCTTTTTGCTCCCAATTTCTGGTGTCCTTTTAAGTGCTTCACTATTCTAAGCACCGTGTCATTTCTCATGCTCTCTTCATGCGTTTTCCCTGTTTTGTTCACATTGCATGAATAAAGTTTCAAATTTTAGGTACCTGTTGGAAAATGGCAGCTCGCGGTGCAGTAATGGGACGACGGAACGGCCGAAGACCGCAGGATGCGCTACAGGGTCATGTTTTTTTTAAAGTATCTTCGTATTCATTTTTAGGAAATTCACGATGGACGGCGACCGCGACGGCGGCGTTCCCCCGGAAGACGATGCTCTGTTGTTGTTGGATAGCGGTTCGTGATCGGACCGTCTACTTCTCCGTCTTTCTTTTTTCAGATTCCCCCCTTCGATGTGCAACCGACAAGGAGAATGGGCCGATGATGTGCGGAGGCGATGCCTATCAAAACTTCTACTTCATTTTTTCACACTTCTCCCAATTTCTGGTGTCCTTTTAAGTGCTTCACTATTCTAAGCACCGTGTCATTTCTCATGCTCTCTTCATGCGTTTTCCCTGTTTTGTTCACATTGCATGAATAAAGTTTCAAATTTTAGGTACCTGTTGGAAAATGGCAGCTCGCGGTGCAGTAATGGGACGACGGAACGGCCGAAGACCGCAGGATGCGCTACAGGGTCATGTTTTTTTTAAAGTATCTTCGTATTCATTTTTAGGAAATTCACGATGGACGGCGACCGCGACGGCGGCGTTCCCCCGGAAGACGATGCTCTGTTGTTGTTGGATAGCGGTTCGTGATCGGACCGTCTACTTCTCCGTCTTTCTTTTTTCAGATTCCCCCCTTCGATGTGCAACCGACAAGGAGAATGGGCCGATGATGTGCGGAGGCGATGCCTATCAAAACTTCTACTTCATTTTAATTTTCCTACGGATCCCCCCCCCCCTCCCCTCTCTCTCGACCCTTTGAGAAAAACATGCGAAATTCGGAAAAAGAAAAACATACAGAAAATTATGGGACTTTGATAGTTTTTCATTTAGATGGCCACTCCTTTCTCGCTAACATCAACTTTTATTGCTAAGTTGCTTTCTTTCTTATTTTTGCTTTCCATTTCTGGCTGCTTTTTGCAAAATGCGTCAAATCAATATTCATTTTTCAGGTAAACAGACAACTCGAAGGCAAAACGATGGATAATGCGCAGTTCGACAAGGAGCTGCGCGCCCTAGAGGACGATGGTGTGAAGGATATTGGCATCGTTGAGGAGGGCAAGAAGACAGCAGATGAGGATGATGATGGAGGGAAGAAGTCTACAAATCAACGCGCAACATCTGCGATCTTCCTCGAGAGCTGTTGTGGGAGATTCTGCAGTCGCTGCACGGTGACGACGTCCTCTCAATGGCTCGTACTCATCAGAATATCCTCCACGCAACAAAACATATGAAGGACAAAGAATTTTACTATGTGAGATGTGTGGCCTCCGCGGAACGGGATTCCTGTCCATCCGGACACACCCCGGAAGCACTGGAGATTCTTCTTCATGGGGCACGCGTCGAGCAACTTCACTTCTATTCGGACGCCAGTCCATTGGATGTTGACGGACTCAAATTGTTTTATCTCTATTTGTATGGGCCAGCACAAGAAGACAATGCGGTAATTCTCATCGAAAAGCTAAAACCTAAAGCTGTCGATATCGAAAACTCTGGAGGATACACGATGACTCCGAGGTTGTGTCAGGCTCTCTCCAAGACTCGATGTCTCTATCTTGGCGATGTTGGAATGGAACTGCTCGATTTCATACTCCAATGGAAAGGCGAGGTTTTGGACTGTACCATGGATATATCCAATCGCGAGAAATCGTCTCGCTTCTTTGATGTCATCAGACAACTTCTGGATGAACGGAAGAATGGAGTTCCAGCCCCTTTTCTCCTATTTATCCGCTTCAAACCCCGGTTGCTTGCTGATCAGCTTCATCGAAATGTTCTTGGACCGGATTACCCATTGATGTTCGATCGTCTCGATAAAAGCTATTGTAGCCTACACAATCCTTTTGGCTCTATCCGAATCCGTGCCTCCGCTGTGTTCTGCCAGCTTTCCTAATTTATTTCGGGTTTTGCTCCCAATTTCTGGTGTTCTTTTGAGTGCTTCAATATTCTAAGCACCGTTTCATATCTCATGCTCTCTAATGCGTTTTCCCTTGTTTTGTTCAAATGGCTTGCGATTAAATTTCGAATTTCAGGTAGTTGACGCAAAAATGGCAGCCAGAACCGCGGAAATGGGACAAATGAAACGTCAAAATAACAGGATGCGCTAAAAGGCCCCGTTTTTTCAGTTTCTTGTTACAGTTTTTTTTAGAAAATTCACGATGGACGGCGACGGCGGTGACCGCCCGGAAGAGAATGCTCTGCTGTTGTTGGATGGCGGTTCGTGATCGGACCAATTACTTCTCCGTCTTTCTTTTTCAGATTCCCCGCTTCGACGTGGAACCGACAAGAAGAATACGCCGATGATGTAGCGGAGACGATATCAATAAAAACTTCTACTTCTTTTTAATTTTCCTATGGATCTTTTCAGCTCAAAATTTTGGATAGTAGGACATCGGCTAGGTAGGGGGACTATCGGCGTATACCCGTTGCCGTGCCGAAACTTGCAACCCCCCGCCCACCCCTGCCCGGCCAACTTTGAGAGAAATTTGCAAATTCGGAAAAAAAAGACGGAAATTTATTGGACTTTGATAGTTTTTCATTTAGATGGCCAGATATCTGCTTTCTCGCTAACAGCAACTTTTATCGCTCCTTTGCTTTCTTTCTTATTTTTGCTTTCCATTTCTTACTGCTTTTCGCAAAATGCGTCAAATCAATATTCATTTTTCAGGTAAACAGACAACTCGACGTTTCGATGGATAAGGCCGAATTCGAGAAGGAGCTGCTCGCTCTACAGGATGATGGTATGAAGGACATTGGCATCGTCGAGGAGGGCAACAAGAAAGGAGATGACGATGAAGAGGATGGAGAGGAAGAAGTCTACAAACCAACGCGCAACATCTACGAGCTGCCGGTCGTCCTTTTGTGGGAAATCATGGAACCTCTGGACGGATATGACCTCCTTTTGATTGCTCGTACTCATCAGAATATCCTCCACGCCACAAAACATCTGAAAGAAAAACATTTTCCTCGGGTGATATGTGTGGCCTCCGCTAAACGAGATTCTGATTCATACGCGCAAGACCCGGAAGCACTGGAGATTCTTCTCCACGAGGCACACGTCGCTCAACTCCACTTCTATACGGATGCCCGTCCATTCGACGTTCAGGGAATCGAATTGTTTACTCTCTATTTGTCTGGCCCAAAACAAGACGACAAGGCTGCGATTGTCATCGAAAAGCTCAAACCCAAAGCGGTCAATATACAGAACTATGGAAGCGGCACGATGACACCGACGTTGTGCCAGGCTCTCTCCACCATTCCGCATCTTCATCTCGGCGATGTTGGAATGGAGCTTCTCGATTTCGTACTCCAATGGAAAGGCAAGTATCTGGCCTGTACCTTAGAGATATCCAATCGCGAGAAGTCGTCTCATTTCTTTGATATCATCAGACAATTTCTCGATCAACGGAAGAATGGAGTGCCAGCCCCGCTTACCCTATTCATCCGCTTCAAACATCAGTTGTTCCCTGATCAACTTCATCGAAATCTCCTTGGACCGGATTACCCATTCGACTTCGATGGCCTCGATAGCTACTATTGTAGACTGAACCATCCATCATCCTTCGTTATCGAAATCCTTCCCTACCTTATCTATTGTCGCATTGCCTGATTTATGTCGTGTTTTTGCCCCCCAACTTCGACATTCTTTTGATCGCTTCGCTATTTTAAGCACCGTTTCATTTCTCGCGCTCTCTCTCAATAGCCGTTGGATCTTAGTTTAATCAAGTTTTCTGGATAAAATTTCGAATTTCAGGCTCTGCGCGCGAAACGGCAGCCCGAGGTGCCGAAATGAAACAATGGCACGGCAAAAGAATAGGATGCGCTAAATGGTCATGTTTTTTCAGCTTTTTTACATTTCTTTAGGAAAATCGTGCAGGACGACGGGGATCTGCCGACGATGGGCGCTCAGCTGGTGTTGGATAGCGGTTCGTGATCGGACCTTGTACTTCTCAGTCTTTCTTTTTTTAAATTTCCACCCTTCGATGGAGAATCGGCAAGAACGGGGGAGAAGCGAGGCGGATTCTCGGATCAAGTGGCAACTCGAGGCGCCGAACTGTCTAAATGGGGCAGACGGTAAACAGACAGATCCGCTAAAAGGTCATGTTTATTTTTAAAGTTGCTTGTTATTCTTTTTTTAGGAAAAAGGAAAGGAAGGAAGGAAAGGCGGACGGCGACGGCAATTTTCTGGAACGGACGCTCTGCTGTTGTTGCATAGCGGTTAGTGATCGGACCGTCTACTTCTCCGCCTTTCTTTTTTAGATTCCCCCTTCGATGGAGAATCGGCAAGTCGAGGGCCAATCCGAGGCGCTTTCCATGAAAAGTCAAGCCGTCGAAACGGAATGGTCGTGGAAGGTTGCATTTTAGCCTTTTTTTGCCTAATAACGCCGTAACTACGAGGCCGTCTTTTTTGAAGCCGGGTTTAGGATTTTTTCTGTTCACAGTCTTGGCCATCCGGTTCGCCATGAAAAATTGCAATAGTTTGACGGGTTTCTAACGAAAAATTGTATTTTTAGGGTTTTAAAGTGCTGGAAAACGGTTGCAATCGATGTAATCATTCCGGAATTATCTTTATCTTCCAGTGGCAAGCTAGCCGAGTCGCTTTCAGAAATTTTTTCTATACCTGACTAGCTAGCGGAGTTTCTTTAGGAATTTCCGGCACTCTCGCGAAACTAGCCGTGGTTCTTGAGGATTTGCTCTTCCTCTCGTGAGCGGTGATTCTAGAAATCCGTTTTCCTCGCAAACTAGCCGAGTTTCTTTCGGAAATCGGCAAGCTAGCCGTGGTTTTTTAGGAATTTATTTTTCTGGCCTACTAGCCGAGGGTCTTTAGAAATCCGTTGCCTGGCAAGCTAGCCAAAATTCTTGAGGAGTTTAGTCTGTTTTTTGGCAAACTAGCCGAGATTTTTTGGGAATTGTTGCCTTGTTGGCGAGCTAGCTGAGATTCTTGAGAAATTCGTGATTCCCTAGTAGGCTGGTCAAGATTCTTTAGGAATTTAATTTTCTGGGCAGCTAGCGAAGATTCTTGAGGAATTTATCTGATTTTCGCATCCTAGCCGAGATTCTTTGGGATTTCTGCGAACTTGGCGAGCTAGCGGAGGTTTTTTAGGAAATGGCCCTTCACTCGCGAGCTATTTCCTTTAAAAATAGTCTTTATCTGGCCTACTAGCCGAGATTCTTTGGAAATCCGTTTCCGGGCAAGCCAGCAAAGGTTCTTGAGGAATTGAGTATGTTTTTGGGAATTTTGGCCTTGCTGGCAAGCTAGCCGAGATTCTTTAGGAATTGATGCGCTTTGGCCGGAGTCCTTTAAAATTTTCCCGACCGAGGCAACCTAGCAGAGATTCCAGAGAAATCTGATTTTGGCATACTAGCCGAGGTTCTTTGGGAATTTCTGCCAATCTGGCAAGCTAGCCGAGATTCTTTAGGAAATGACCCTCTACCCCGTGTATTTGTGGTGAGTAAGGGAATGGTGTGTGAGAGTGAGTGTCCCCCTCTCCTTGGTTGTAACACTTACGATTTGCTGTTGCTCACTAGCGCCTTGGAGCATCGGCCTCTCTCTCTCACTCTCGCTCTTCTCCACTCTCTCTCGCCATGACCCAACCGGGGGTGCCCATTTTTCCGGTTGCCCACTAGCAACATGTACTTTTCCGGTTCTGCAAATGCTTTCTGCTTGTTTGCCCATTTTCTCGCTTTTTTAGCTTAACTGGCTACAGCCAATATTTTCCAATGATTTCCTCGAATTCCCCTGCTAGCCTGCCCCGTTTTTGCGCGGAACCCTGAACCGAAAGTGCTATTTTCGAGCCCTTTTCAGAGCTAAAAGCCGTAAAGTCTTTTCTTTTTTTCTTTGGCTTTTTCAACTAAACTGACGCCCCGACTATCTCCTGCGATCTATTTCTTCCAAGAATCCCTGCGAGCCTACCCCGTTTTTGAGCTGAATTCGGAACCGGAAGTAGCCTTTTCGTGCATTTTCAGAGCTAAGACCGTTAACAAAAAGGTGTCTTAAGGTCAAGGTCAAATTTTCCAATTTTTATAGCTTTTTTTAGCTAAACTGACGCCCGGACTATCTCCTACGACCTATTTCTCCCAAGAATCCCTGCTAGCCTGCCCGCTGACCCTGAATTTTGCAGTTTTCGCGGACATCCTCTTTTCTAGCCGATTATGACGTTATTTCAGCGATTTTAAAGGGATCGAGGAATGTGAGTGCCTCGAAATGTCGTCCTCGTCCTCCTCTTCCCTCTATCGATATCGGAGCACGAGCTCCATTCGTGGATCCACGGCGAATTATGCGCCTAGGAGTACGGGGAGTACGACTAATACGACTACGGTAAGTCATTTTAATGGATTTTGCAACGAAAAACGCGGCGAAAAACTTAAAAATGTCCATTTTAACCTTTTTCTAAAGAGATTACGTAATGCAAAATCTTGGAAACGGAATTTTTACGCGTTTCTAACAGAAAAACGCCTTCAAAAGTTCCAAAAATAAAGTTGAAAGTTTTCTAAGCGACTAACTTTCTGAAAAAGCTTTGAAAATCACAGTTTCTAGGTTCTCTTAGACAATTACGCCGTGGAAAGCATTGAAAATCGAAAATTTTAGATTTTTGGAACATTTTTGGTCTTGAAAAATCTGGAAAGGGCATTTTTTGCGTTTTTGCCACCATTTGCGCCCCGAAAAGGCCTGATAATGGCGTTTTTTTTGATTTTTTTTGTACCAAATGCGTTTAACAAAACTTAGAAATGACAATTTTCGAGGTTTTTGCAGGAGTTTACCCGGAAAAAATGGTTCGAAATTGCGAATTTCAGGGCCGCTAAAAAGTATCTAAAAAAATAGCTGGCATTAATTTATTTTTTTTTTTTGCAGTCAATCGGCTCCTCCTCATCGGCTGCTTCACGTGCTGGTGGCCGTGTCTCAGTTCGTGCGTACAGCGTCGAGCCCTCGTCCCGGGATACTGTATCCACATATTCCACGCGATCCGCTATACCGTGAGACGATTTTGTAGCTTGCCATCGATGACGCTAGCAAATAGAGCCCTTCGATCGATTACGACATGAAAATAGCCAATTTTCGTGGGATTTACGATATGAAAAAGCATTTTCTAATCTTTTAGACCATGAAATCGGTCTTGGGAATCGATTACGGGATAAAAATATATTTTTGAATAGATTACGCTATGAAAACGGGTTTTTTTCAGTAGATTATGCAATGAAATCAGCATTGTAAATCGATTACACTATGAAAATCTACTTTTGCGAACAGATTACGCGATGAAAAAGCTTCTATGAAATCGATTAGGCCAGGAAAATGGACCTCTTTCACAGCGGCCCGGCTCCTAATAAAACGTCCGGTAGCTTTGGAAAGGAGGGAAGACCGCAACGCGTGCGATAGACGCGTCGCGCAATTGCGAAAGCAGGCCTGCGCAGCTAAAAACCGGTTGCTATTCCGCGCACCCGCACGCAACTCGCGAAAAACACGCACAGTACGCCCTTTCCCTTGAACCATCTGGACCGAACCCATGGGCGGTTGTGCTTTGGTTACGCTAGGAAAATGGACGTTTTCAAATAGATTACGCGACGAAAATGCGTCTCAAAAATAGATTAGGCCGTGAAAATCAAATTTAGAATCGATTACGCCATCAAATATAGATCATCTACCTCGTCAGCCCTGTCCCGTTCCTACAACGCTTCTGCCTCGAATGTCAGTCCATATTCCAGGACTGCCGATCGGTAAGTCGTTTTTTCGGGATCAACCGATTACGCTATCAAATCTTTGGCGCCAACCTGGCTTCACAGTCTCTTTAAAATAACCGGATTCGCTTAGCTGGCAGCCAACCCGCATTTTCTAGAAATTTCTAGCCTAAAGCCCCTACGTTGAACCGATTACGCTTTGAAATTCCACCAAAATCGATGACGGCATGTAATTCCCGATGTCGCGATCCCTTTAAAATCCCGAATTTTTGCCTGTTCAGGTATTCGAGCAACGATTCCCTGTCGAGCTACCGTTCCCCATCCACCACTACAAACTACAAGCCGACGGGACTGGCGACGACGGGAAGGAGTTCAAGCCTCACCGGCTCTAGTAAGAAAGACGCTAGACTCCAAACTCCAAATTCCCACTTTCCTAGAGCGATTTTTTGCGCTGATTCCAAATCTGGGATTTAATTTGGCTTCAGAGCCACAATTTTTGAGATTTTGACGTCTAACCGAAAAATTCAAAAAAAATTTCAATGTTTCAATATTTTTATGGGAATAATTGAATTAAATAACGAAACAAAAAAGCAAGCGTCAAAATGACGAACACATTCGAAATCAGCGCTAAAATTGCTCCTAGAAATAAGATTTTTGGAAAAAATAAATTAATAGATTTTGTAATGTTCAAAAGAAAAAAATATAAAACAAAAAATTTTATAAACTAGATAGATTTGCAAATATGTAAAGTCTAACTGTATTCCAGGCTATTCGTTGACATCACTGAGAGACCGAGCCGCGTCTCCTTCCCGGGAATTCGATCGATATAAACCACCGTGAGTACCCGGAGCGTATCGATCGATTATCGATTGTTTCATAACTTCCCAAATCGCAGCAAACAAGCATGGATTCTTGGCGGAAATTGTAAAATGGCAGGCAAAAAGCGGAATTTCGCCCTCAAGTTATTTCCCTTATCGAGGGCAGGCTAGCAGAGGGCATTTGCCGGATTCGGCTGTAAAACCTCCATTTTCATTTTTTTCTTTAGAGACCGCGAGAGTTCGATCCCGAGCAGCAGATGGTCGATACGGTAAGCGGCACAGCTTTAAATAGAATTTTAAAACTACTACAGGTTTTGGAAATTTTTTGGTTAATTTCCACTTGTCACCACCTCTTTAAACCTTCAGGGATCGAGCTTCAAGCCCTCTACGCGATGGTTTGATGTCCAGATCGACAAAGTGGGTGACAGTTTGGAGTTTGGAGCTTGTAGCCGGCCTTTTGCCATTAAAGGGAGAGCGACAGGTGGAATATTGCTTTTTAACCAGCTGTCACACTCCCTTTAAAAACAACAAAAATCGATACTCGTCATGCAACACTTTCAGCGATCGAGCCGCCTCGCCGAAACGCGAATATTCACGAGCCCGCTCCAATACTGTGTACGTTTTTTGCGACCTAAATTTCGGGAAAATGGCGTAATCGATTACGGCATGGAAATGACACGGTCTAGTACCTTTAAAATGGGTTGAATAATTTAACTGTTACCCAGTTCGTCATTTCCCGCCATTTCTGGCTTTAAAAACCAACGTTTATGCAGTTACGCTATGTCATTTCCAGTCGATTACGCCATTGAATTCACATGGCGAATCCCGGCGTGGTAGTTCCTTTAAAATCAGCAGATGTGGCATACTGTCATCCAGTTTCCAATTTACAACCATCTATCCCTATTAAACTTTAGGTTTAATCGATTACGCTATGTAATTCCCGAATCGATTACGACGTTAAATGGTCCCTTTTTCAGCGAGCGCAACCTGGGCACCACAGCTGATAAATCGCTCGACAAATACAAAATTGACAACCATTTTTCCAGGTAAAACGGCAAAAAGTTTCTTACTTAATTTAATTCTCAAAAAAAGTACAAAAAATTCACTCGCTAATTTTAGTAACTACGCGCCCACAAAATCGAGCTCGCTCAGCGGCGGCTATTCCGGTTTGTGTTGATTTAATTTTCAGCCAACTTTAAATTTTCCACAATCACGATATTTTAAACGTTAAAATTTATCTTTTTATTTTTTCAACTTGCAGATTTTACATATTTAATTTTTTATCTAAATTAGTCGACCTCGTTCGTTATTAAAAAACATAATCGTTTGGCTTTAGGCTACAGTAGTCGGACAGATCGCGCAGATTATCAGACAGCCAAACGGGATACGGTAAGCCCAAAATGTAAAAAAATGTCTTAAATTGAGGAAAAGGCGAAAAGGGACGATATCGAGGAGCGATTCGAGCTGCTCTACAATAAATACGTCAAAGATGGTAAGGGCACGTTTTTGTAGTCTGTATTTTCGGTCTACAGCCTTTCTTTGGCTTTCTAATACCTTTCAGCGCGTTTTTAAAGGGATGGCGACACCTGAAAATTCATAATTTTAGCCCCGCCCCCATCAACCGATAAACTGGCGGCCACGGCGAGGGAAGAGGTGAGTAATTTTTAAAAAAAGTTAAAACGGTTACGCCACGAAAATCGGCATTTTGGATTGATTACACCATGAAAATTCGAATTTTCGGAATCATTTACGCTAGAAAAAGGACTGGATCTCAATAGATTACACCACCTAATTTCAGCGAACCGTCGATAGAAGCGCCTCGGCCACACCCACCCAAGAAATGATGGATAAAAAAGGGGCGGAAGACGAGAGAATACAGACTACGCAGAGGAGAGTGGGCACCACCAGGACTCGAGTGATTCTGAAGACCGAAAAAGGGGGTGGAGGGGATACGGTAGCGGGGACGATCGATAGAATCGATGGCAGAAAAGAGGAAGCAAACACTACGAATACTCCTAATGACGGCAAACCCTCAGAAAATTCAATTTCTCATCAAAAACCGGCAAAAATCGATGAAAAACTCGCAGAAATTGCCTCTAAAATGCCAACTGGGAGCCAGCAAAGCGTCCCAGCTACCGTAACGAATAAACTGACAACCAGCGAAGAAAATGGAAACGGTACATCCCAGAAAAATTCGCTTTCCGTCGAAAACACCCAGAAAATCGCTGAAAAACCGGATAAAACGATCTCTAAGATGGAAAATGGCATCCAGAAAAGCGCCCCGCCTACCGTAACCCCCAAACCGACAGCCGGGCAATCGATGACGCGTGAAAAATCGGCAGAAAAATCAATTTCCGAAGATTTGCCCGGGATTCTGACCGAAATTGCCATCAGAAAGAAGGGGAAAGGGGCGGCTGGGCTACAAAGTACACCTAACGACGGAGGAATTCGACTACAAACTACACTTTCTGCCGATAATAAGGTAGTGTGATCGCGTACGATGTGAAATTTGTGATTTCTAGGAGACGACCGTCTCGACAATCGATGACACCAGGTAATTCGAAATCGGGGCAGGCTAGCAATGTTTCTTGGGGAAACTGAGGGAATGGGGTACGGTAGCGGGTCGATTTTCGACTTTTCAGCCGTCCTTCCATCGTCATTTCTTCACATCAAGAACCCCATCCAGGTCAGCTTTTCATCGCGTAGTCGGTTCCTCTAACCCCGATTTTCATGGTGTAATCGGTTCACGCGTCAGTAGTTTCCGTGCGTACTTATCAAAAAAATTGATTTCTATGCCGTAGGCGGTAATGAAAATGCTAGTTCCATGATATCAGCGGTTTTTCGAGGCGCGATTTTCCTTGCGTAATCGGTTTCCTAAACCCCGATTTTCATGTCGTAACCGGTTTGGAAATTGCCATTTCGAGATGGCAATCGATCGGCTTTGTTATTTCTGGAACGCATTTGAAAAAAGGCAAGGAAAAGCCGATTTTCATGCCGTAATCGGTTTGGAGATCGATTTTTTTTGAGCGCGTAATCGATTGGGCTGTTGTTTGTGTGGCGTAGTCGACAAAAAAAAGCAGTTTTCTTCGATTTTACAGCGCCGCGAATTTCATACCGTAATATATTGTTCACAAAACCCTATTTTCACGTCGTAATCAGCTAAAAACACATGGTGTAATCGATTAGAATGCCTATTAATACAGCGGAATCGATTAGAAAAACTCCGTTTTGGTCGATTTTCAGCGTTATAAATTTTTTATCGTAATCGATTTAAAAGACGTAATCGATTCGCCTTGTTATTTCTATCGCGTAATCGATTAAGATCCCCTATCTCCCCCGATGTTAAGCGTCTATTTTTCGGGTCGGGGCTTTTCCAGGGCTAGTCGATTCATGGCCCCCGGCACACATTACACAACCAACCAGGGAGACCAGGGGGGCATCAGAAAAAACGACCGGGCAGGCTAGCCGGCTGGAATGGCACCCAGATTGCCCATCCACACCCGAGGCTTTCTCGAATTTTGCGAGTTTCATGTCGTAATCGATTTCTTAAAAATAGCAGATTGGTCTCTATGGAAAATTCGGCGTTTTTCATGACGTAACGGGTTTCGTGATACCGTAGTCTTACCGAAAATAGGTTAGCTGGCTGGAATGGCACCCAGATAACCGATTTTCACTTGCTATTCAGGAGAATTTCAGGATTTTCATGTCGTAATCGATTTCTTAAAAATAGCAGATTGGTCTCTATGGAAAATTCGGCGTTTTTCATGACGTAACGGGTTTCGTGATACCGTAGTCTTACCGAAAATAGGTTAGCTGGCTGGAATGGCACCCAGATAACCGATTTTCACTTGCTATTCAGGAGAATTTCAGGATTTTCATGTCGTAATCGATTGTCTTATATACTGTAGCAAAAATCTTTTTATTTTTCAGATTCTACAAAAAGCACGGTTGCCGCCAATAAAGGCTCCATCCCGATCAGTAAGTTTTTTAATTTTAGACTGAATTTAACAAATTTTAAAATTTTAAAAATTGAATTAAATCGAAAAAGTCGAAATTTCACTAATCGATTACGCCACAAAATCTCGAATTTTTACTTCAACGGGCCTTTAAAGGATTGCAATCGATGTCCTGGCAGACAGTTCAGCCTGCAAGCCGATCATCGATCATTTCCTCACTCCCCTGGGCTTCTCGTATAGCCCGCGGGGCCCAAAAAACACGGACCTCCTGGCTGGCTAGACCCCCCTCCTTCGAAATATCGATCGCTCGTTGAGGGCCCAATAAATCGGGGTGAAATGCCGAGGGTCTCTCGATTCGACCAGCTGTCTGCTATTTCGCATGCCAATCCCATTTTCCGGGTTTTTTAAAGGGCCATTGAAGTCTGGTCGGGCTTGTGGATTTTGGGATTTTGGGATTTTTCTAGAAAATCTATTTAATTTTTGCTTGATTTATATTCCTTAAATTTAGTAAAATATAAGATGCGTTATAAGGCCAAGGAAGGCCCGATTTTCGTTTTTAGCTTTTTAAAGGGCCATTGAAGTCTGGAGGGTGGCTATGGATTTTCGGTTTTTTAATTTTTTTTAAACTCATTTAATTTTCATATGATTTTTTAGTAAACCGGCTGAGATTTAAATATGTTATAACTTTAATTGGAATCAAGAACCAATATTTTTACAACGTAAAAAATTAAAATTTAAAGCAGACTTTTCGATTTCGAAAACGGCATTTTTAAGACGATTTTTAATTTTTTTATTTTTTAAGAGAAGTAATAAAACCAGATTTTTAGAATGTTGAAATATTCCTTTTTTAGGAAAAAGACAGGGCCGAACGCTGGAGGATCTGAAAGATTCACTTTTGAACGAGAAGAAAATGGATCCAATGGAGGTGAGCGACATAGCAGAGAATATTCGGGACATTGGGGCAGGCTAGCAGAGAATCTTTGACGGATAAGAGTCCAGAAATTCGAAGGTGGCAAATTAGCAGAGATCATTCGGGGAATGGCGGGAAAAGCAGAGACTCTTAAGGAACCTTGAGAGTGAGAATCATGAGAATTTGTGGAATCAATAGGCCAGCTAGCAGAGTTCATTTCGGAAATCGGGAGGCAATCTAGCAGCGAATCTTTGCGGAAACGAGGGTAAGCGAACAGAGATACTTTAGGAAATCGAGCCAGCCTAGCAGAGGACAAAAATCGAAAATTCGAAGCTGGCAACTGAGCAGAAATTCTTTAGGAAATGGGCAAGCTAGCGTGTAGAATTTGTGGAATGTGGAGGCAGGCTAGCAGAGAATCTTTGCGGAAGAATGGGCAGGCTGCCCGGGGGACATTTAGGACCATAAACTGGCAGAAACCCCTTTAAAGTTTTCGCTTTTCAGACGGAACCCTCAACTTCTTCCTATTTTCATGAATGTGTCATTTTGGTGGGTTAGAGTTATGGTAGCTGATATTACGGTGTTCCAGAATGACGATAATTCGGGCGAAGACCTCTGCACGGCGGCCACTATTTCGATGAATGACTCCAACCGGGTACGGTGTTAACATTTCCCTTGAGCTATGATGAATTTTAATGGGTAAAAAAGTTGTTTTTATCATTTTAGGGGGATGGTGACACCCAAAAAGTAAAAAAAAAATGCACTTTTCTTGCCGTAATTCTATTAAATGGCTGCCAGTTTAGCCGTCAGACTCGAATGATACGGTCCATTTGGACGCTGACCCCAATCAGCAGCGCTGCCGAATTATTCTATGGGTAAAAATGCGATATTTATCATTTTTGCGTTTCTTTTGTTTTGTTTGTAGTTTTTGTTGCTTTTTTTGCTTTTCTGGACTTCACTTAATATTATAATTTCATCACTAAATTCAGCTTTCTATTAATTTTAAAATCACGGCTTGAATTATCGATTTTTCGCGATTCTGGTACGATCGTTTTTGCCGTCAGTGGTCCTTTAAAAAAACGCTAAATTGTCTGATTTTACCACTAATCGTTTGGCTAAATGCCAGTAAAGAGTTTGAAGTAAAAAAAAACCCTAATTTTCAGCCTCAGCCTGGTGCGAGTTCCGGAATTTGCCCGCCAATGGTCATGGTAACACAGGTCAATATAGTTTTTTTAATTTTTTTGAAACAATTAGCTATTTTTTTTCATCAGCTCCTTTGATTAAACTGGATCTTAATATACCTACAAAAATTAAATATAAAAATCTGGGCTACAAGCTACAGTTTACAAACGAAAACCTTGAAATCTATGGATTGAGCCTCGCTTTAATGGCCTTTTAAACATCACAAATTTAATTTTAACATTTTAAACGCCGGAATGCGTGCCATTTTAGCGAATAAGAGAGTTGAAAAAAGAAGCTAAAATAAAATTACCTGATTTTAGCCCTCCCAACCGAACACCCCGATCGGCGAGGGACAATTCTTTGGGTCGGAAGAGGAAGAAGCCTCCGAATCCGAGGAGGGAAGCGATGATGTCGAGTCGTTCACGGATGACTCGGATGGTATGCAAATTACCGCAAATAAAACACATTTCAAGTTCGACAAAAACGATGAAAAACGCCTGAAAATCTCGAAAACTCGACAAAAAAAACAGTTTTTCCATTTTTGGCGTGTCTTTTTTAGCTTTTTACTCGTTCTACGGTTTAACTGGGACCCAGAAAAGCCAAATCCACAACTTTCATGCAAAAAGCAAAATGTTTACCCCGGGCGGGAATCGAACCCGCACCCCCAGATTCGGGGGCAAACGCGCTAACCACTACACCATGGCGAATTTTCCAAAAATGGATCAATTTTGCAGTGTACGAGTCGGATTTCGAGTACAGCGTCTCGGAGAGCATCCCCTTTTTGCCGTCGATGGCAAAGACAGGTAAGGCTAATCGATTACGACATGGAAATCGAACCAACACTCGGAAAATCTATTTTTTTTTTAGAAAGCGGTCCAGAAGGCGTTGGGGTAGTTGTCGAGAAAGAGTTGCCCTTTCTGGAGCACAAGTAAGAAAAAAATAACAATAAATTGAGCTGGAATATACATTTAAGTGGATTTTCACTTTAGTTTGAAAGTTTGTAAAAATAAATTTTTTTTATGCTAATTTAATTTTTTCACTTTTTAGTCACGAAGATTTGCGAGGGCGTGTCGAGTCGCTGCTGGCCCACCCTCCTCCGTTGCCTGTATTCACCTGTTCGGTGACGTATGACGGACAAATGTCGGCGGCGAGCGGGGTACGGTACCCGATTTCTATATTTTTCTATTTTTGGGCAAGAATCGTGCCAAATTTTTCCTAGTTTTAATTTTTTTGCTCTTTCTGCCACCCAACGCATCTATTCGAAAATTAAAATCTACCAAAACTACCGTAATTCCCGAGGACCCATTAACATATCGTAATCGTATCACTTTCAACAGGTCAATCCATCGATTCACGCCAAATTCGATAATTTTTGGTTAATGAAAATCATAACTGGACTCCAGCTTACAGATTCCACGACTTTCCGCTGGGCTACAAACTAAAAATCGAGAGATATGAGCCAAAAACATGTTTTTCAGGACTCGTGGGGCAGCGCCGACGAGGGAGATGAAGAGGAGGAGGAGCAAGAGGAGGAAATGGGTATGCTTTCTCAGCCAATCCAAATGACCTCTGCTAGCTCGCCCATGTTTCCTAAAAATTTTCTGCAGGTTTGCTAATACACAAAAATGTCAATTTTTTTCGAAAAGCGCAAATTTTTTCGGAAATGGCCTCCGCTAGTCTATGTACGTCGAATTTCCAAACATATTTCTGCCAATCAGTTTACATTTCCCCAAAGCGTCTTTGTCAGTTGGCATTCGCTTCCTAAAAAATCTCTGCAAGCTCATCGAAATTCGGAAAGTGCCGATTTGTTCGAAAAACGCTAAATTTTCCGCAAATGATCTCCACTAGCCTGCTTATGCTTTCAAAAATGTTCTCTGCCGAGCAGTTTACATTTCCCAAAGCGTCTCTGCTAGCCAGCCCACCCTTTTCCAGAATTGGACCGTCAAACAGATGACGGAAGCTATAAGGGACAGACAGTTGGAGCAACACTGACACTTCTACAAAAAGCCGCAATGAAAGAAGATGGGGAAGAGGAGGATGAGGAGGATGAGGATGAGGAGGACGAGGAAGACGAATTTTATGAATCCGATCAGGTATTTTGAGCTGGAAATCGGCTTTTCTGTCAGCCAGTTGGCCTAAAAACGGGTAATTATCGATGGTTCCAGTACTCGGAGGAGTCGTACTCAGAGGATGAGGAATGGAGCGACAGTTTCGTTTCGGACGAGGAATCCGCTGCCGAGGTATTGCGGATTTTATTCTTTGTCTGGCAGTTTGCCAATTTATCTGGCTTTAAGTTCGCATTAAAGGGAATGGCAAGGCAGGCAAGGCCTAGAATCAATCGCCATGCCTTGCCGGCTCCTTTAAAATTTTGTTCCAGATGGACAGCGCTTCCCTGTCGTTCGAATCTGTTTCCGATGAAAAGGTAAGCAATTTTCTATGGATTTCCCGCGATACGCGACGCGCACGCCGCGGCTGGATGCAGTAAAGTAGCGTAATCGATTCCGCAATGTAACGCCGTGCGGACGCGTTGCGTAACGCGTGTCGCGGCGGGGGAACCGCTTGTTACGTAGCGGTACGCGACGCGACCTCCACGCGCGTAGCGTATTCCATTCTGCTGCGCTTCCGACAGGCAACGCGCACGCTTTGCCTGGCCGCAATAAAATGGCGAAACCGGTTACGCAATGTAACGCGCGGCGTGCGCGTTGCGTATCGCAGCGTGGTGTTTTACGCCTTCTATGCTCCTTTAAATACCTTTTTTCAGTCAGAAGCGGTGGATTCAGACGCGATTTCTGCCTCTCCTCTCTCGGTCTCTCCCTCCAGGGATACGGTACCTCCGGGACACCTTTTAGAAAAATCAAAAATTCCAGAATTTGGCCCAAATTGAGAGTCGCCTGGCCACGTCGATGGTCGCTGAAATTCAGGATCAGGTAAAAAATTGGATTGTAATTTTTAATTTAGAAAATAGGAATTTAATCAAAAATTATATTTTAGATTTTTCAAATTGAAAAATTAAAATTTTAAAATTTTTCCTGATGGTTTTTATCTATCGGATTCCTTAATTTAAATCTTTAAATTTAAGTTACGTCTAAATTTAGAATTCCTGAGCCAAAAACCCCTAAAAAGTTGAGCAGAAAAAATTTTCGAGAAATATGAATTTCGCCATTTTTGTAAAAATTTGTAATTCTTTATTTTGCATCATTTTCACGAAAATCCTTTAGAATCAACTAATCTGCCCTACAGTACGCTTTAGAAAAATGCAAACGATAAAACTTAACTTAACGAAAATTTGTTAGGAAGAAACGGAAGAAGGCGTTCTGGAAGAGTTGCCCTCCGAGTCAATCCTATCTACAGTACCCCGAGAGATCCCAAATGTTGAGGAAAAGGTACGGTGGATGTCAGTTTACGCAATTGACTGAAATACAGTACGAAATTAACCTAGAAAAAATTTAAGAAATTAAAAAACTAAATTTTTAGGGTGGCCCGGTAATTCTGATGGAGCCGACATTTGTGAAGCCACAGGAGGGAAAGGATAAGGTGGGAGAGGGCTAAGAATAAAAATATATAGAAAATATAAATATCCATAAAATATTAAAAACAATTCGAAATAAAAAGCAAAAATGAAAATATACAAAATTTTCAAATTTTTGCAATTTCTCGAACTTTTCTATTCGATTACGCCATCAAATGAATAAAGCTCGAGAACGCTGAGAAATAAAGGAATATAAATTATTAAACTAAAAAATTCAATATTTAATTTAAATAGAAATAAAAACTTTGAAGTTGGAACATTTTTGGTTTTTCGCGATTTTGGCTATTCGATTACGCCATAACATTCCCCTGGCTTCAATGGGCCGTTGGAAGAGCCTAATGACTAAACTGCCAGCCAGACAAGCCAACAACGAGCAGAGAACATTTAGGAACCAACAACCTCTCGATATTTCAAATTTTTTACGATTTTTTTTTTGCGATTCGATACGACATAAAATACCCTTGGCTTCAACGTGCCTTTAAAAGAGCCCAATCGCTAAACTGGAGCGCAGACAACCTGATAACGAGCAGAGAACATTTAGGAAACGACAGCGTCTCGATATTTCCCCTCAAAACAGCCGACAACGGATCATGCCCGAAAGGCCGTCATCCAGCCCACAAAACTCGAAAAAGCCCAAGTTGCCTCGGCCATCCAGACCAATATTGGAGCGTGAGTTTTTCTAAGATAAATATCATTTAAATTTTACCGTAATCCCCGAAAAATTCTGAACTGCTTAGGTTCCGATTACGCCATGAACTTTGTAGACCCTTCATTTGCCAAGCTGTAGTTTGTAGGCCAGTTTAATCGTTGGCTTTAAAAATTTGGTTAAACTAGACTTGCCTGGTCCTTTAATGCCGGCTGAAGGTATTCGATTACGACATGAAAATTGAAGTTTCCCGCTTGAAAAATTGTAGTTTGTAGTCACCGTTTCTGGTTCAAAACTTATTTGGTTTGTAGTTTGGAGGCCAGTTTAGTGATGGCTTGAAAACCTGGCAAAAATTCGCTTGCCAAGGCCTTTAAAGCCGTCTGAGCTCTTCCGATTACGACATGAAAAAATGTCGGGGGAATTTTGGTGTTTTGGCGTTTCTAACCGTCAGAAATTGTAGTTTGTAGTCCAGCTAAGCGAATTCAGGGACAATATTGGCAAAATTATGGTTCGAATTGATTTTACAGACCCGTGAAGCCAAAATCCACCGCCGAGGAGAAGCCGAAGGCGTTCGGGTCGACCCTCGAGAAGATTGTGGCCGCGGGAAAACTGCCGGAAACCACCGGAACAAGCCCGCCAAAGGTACCCGTTTTTATGCAGATTTTGGCGAGCTAATTTTACAGTTAAAATTCCAGTTTTGCTCAAAAAATCAGAATTTTCCAAAAAATTACAATTTTTCGGCTCGTTTTGCATCTAAAAACGCTGTAAAATGCTACAAAAATGCTTTAGGAGACGACCCCCCGCTAAAAGGAAAGCTCCTAATTTCGTATTTTCAGGACAAATCGGCGGTGCGCAAATCGGCGTTGAACATGACCGTGGAAGAGGCTCAGAAAAAGGAACACGCTGCTGAGGTAGAAAAAAACTTTTTTATCGAATTTTCTAATTTAACTTAAAAAATTTTTTTACGTTTTTTAGGAAGCCGCGAAGCGGTCTGCCCGCCGCTACAACCTAGTGGGATCGCTGGCCGAGAAGTTCAGCGAGGCTGCCGAGATGCCACAGGAGAAACATACGTAAGGGCGATTGTAGCCTGTAGTCTGTAGTCTGTACTTATAGTTTGTAGTCTATAGTTTATCTGGCAGGCAGTGGAGCTGTCGAACCAGAAACCTACCCATTCCCTCCTTTATTTCTCTAGGTCTAGACAGATGGTATTTTCGTGGATTGTAGCTTGTAGACTGTAGTCTGTAGCTTGTAGTCTACGTATAGTTTGTCTTCTGTCTAACTGTCTGCCAGTTAGCCCATCTATCCAAAAATCTCCCCAGTCCCACCTCTATTTCTCTCGACCTAATGAGACGTGATTTTTGTAGTTTCTAGAAGTTTGTAGTCTGTAGTCCAGAACCTATAATTTGTAGTCTGTGATCTGTAGTCTTATCAGTCAGCCAGTTAACCCATAAATCCACAAACCTCCCCATTCCGTTCCCGATTTCTTCGATTACGACAAGAAAAAGATGTGCACAGAATTTTCGTAGCTTTTGGCAGGTTGTAGTCTGTAGCCTGTCGACTATATTTTACGGTATATAGTCTAATGTTTAATCTGGCTGCCAGTAAACCCCTGGGTCCATCAATTTCCCCCGTTTCATCATTGATTTCTCTAGGTGTGGAGAGATGAGATTTTTATCTTATAGCGGTTTGTAGTCTGTAGTCTGTAGCTTTTAGTGGATGTAAAATGCGTAGTTTGCAATCTTTCTGCCAGTTAACCCATATATCCACGAATCTCCCGATTCCCGCCTCTATTTCTCCAGATATCGCCGTTCGAAAGCGCTGCAAAGCCGCGATGAGACGCGTCCTCGAAGACATTATGCTCCGATAATACAACCAATTGTCGATGATTCTTTCGAAAAACAGGTAAGTCAACTAGCAAATATCTTTGGGGAATTTGCCCGGATTCCGCAAGAATCTCTGCTAGCTTTTTGGTCCGAAATTTTGACGTTTTTCAGATGGAGGAGCTGCGCGAAAAAATGAAAGCCGGCACGTCGGCATTCCAGAAGGAGTTCACCGAGCTGAAAAAGGTCAGAAAATCTTAGCGGGCTGTCAGCCAAGCTAGTTTTGTAGTTTGTAATCAACTATAATAATTTTCTTGACGCGTCCGTCTGTCCGTCTGTGTGAAGCCGAATTCAACTCGAAGGGGAAAGGAGCTAGAGCTTAGCTCTCTTCGGATTCGGATAGAGCGTGGTCAGAAACCCCCAAACTGATAAAAAAATTATGAAAAAGTTTTAGTTTAAATTATTAAAATTAATTTTGAAAGTTTTTTCCTTAGTAAAAGGGGTGGGGGACCGAGGTTGGGGTGATTTTGGACATAGTGAGCCAGGTCGCGCGCGTTTCGTGGATGAAAATTTTCAAGGGGATTTCATTTCTTTTTTTTCTCTCATTCCATCCGGTCGGTCGTTATTTTTTTCTTTTTAAGGGGATTTCGGCTAGGGGAGGTATCTTAAGCCATCGGGAAGGTATTTAGGTAGTTTTTGAAGGGGATTTCAGCCATGGGGGGTATCTGAAGCCATCAGGAAGGTATTTAGGTAGTTTTTGAAGGGGATTTCAGCCATGGGGGGTATCTGAAGCCATCAGGAAGGTATTTAGGTAGTTTTTGAAGGGGATTTCAGCCATGGGGGGTATCTGAAGCCATCAGGAAGGTATCGAAGTAGTTTTTGAAGGGGATTTCAGCCATGGGGGGTATCTGAAGCCATCAGGAAGGTATTTAGGTAGTTTTTGAAGGGGATTTCAGCCATGGGGGGTATCTGAAGCCATCAGGAAGGTATCGAAGTAGTTTTTGAAGGGGATTTCAGCCATGGGGGTATCTGAAGCCATCAGGAAGGTATTTAGGTAGTTTTTGACGGGGATTTCAGCCATGGGGGGTATCTGAAGCCATCAGGAAGGTATTTAGGTAGTTTTTGAAGGGGATTTCAGCCATGGGGGTATCTGAAGCCATCAGGAAGGTATTTAGGTAGTTTTTGAAGGGGATTTCAGCCATGGGGGGTATCTGAAGCCATCAGGAAGGTATTTAGGTAGTTTTTGAAGGGGATTTCAGCCATGGGGGGTATCTGAAGCCATCAGGAAGGTATTTAGGTAGTTTTTGAAGGGGATTTCAGCCATGGGGGGTATCTGAAGCCATCAGGAAGGTATTTAGGTAGTTTTTGAAGGGGATTTCAGCCATGGGGGGTATCTGAAGCCATCAGGAAGGTATTTAGGTAGTTTTTGAAGGGGATTTCAGCCATGGGGGGTATCTGAAGCCATCAGGAAGGTATTTAGGTAGTTTTTGAAGGGGATTTCAGCCATGGGGGTATCTGAAGCCATCAGGAAGGTATTTAGTTAGTTTTTGAAGGGGATTTCAGCCATGGGGGGTATCTGAAGCCATCAGGAAGGTATTTAGTTAGTTTTTGAAGGGGATTTCAGCCATGGGGGTATCTGAAGCCATCAGGAAGGTATTTAGGTAGTTTTTGAAGGGATTTCAGCCATGGGGGTATCTGAAGCCATCAGGAAGGTATTTAGTTAGTTTTTGAAGGGGATTTCAGCCATGGGGGGTATCTGAAGCCATCAGGAAGGTATTTAGGTAGTTTTTGAAGGGGATTTCAGCCATGGGGGGTATCTGAAGCCATCGGGAAGGGATTTAGGTAGTTTTTGAAGGGGATTTCAGCCATGGGGGGTATCTGAAGCCATCAGGAAGGTATTTAGGTAGTTTTTGAAGGGGATTTCAGCCATGGGGGGTATCTGAAGCCATCAGGAAGGTATTTAGGTAGTTTTTTGAAGGGGATTTCAGCCATGGGGGGTATCTGAAGCCATCAGGAAGGTATTTAGTTAGTTTTTGAAGGGGATTTCAGCCATGGGGGGTATCTGAAGCCATCAGGAAGGTATTTAGGTAGTTTTTGAAGGGGATTTCAGCCATGGGGGGTATCTGAAGCCATCGGGAAGGGATTTAGGTAGTTTTTGAAGGGGATTTCAGCCATGGGGGGTATCTGAAGCCATCAGGAAGGTATTTAGTTAGTTTTTGAAGGGGATTTCAGCCATGGGGGTATCTGAAGCCATCAGGAAGGTATTTAGGTAGTTTTTGAAGGGGATTTCAGCCATGGGGGGTATCTAAAGCCATCAGGAAGGTATCGAAGTAGTTTTTGAAGGGGATTGCATGAGGGGTAGCCCGAGGGCCAGATGGTTACAGTCGCGAAGCGACTGGAACCATCTGGTTCAGGATAAACCACATTTTATTTTTTGCGTAGTTTTTAGTCCAGGAAGCGGAAAAATAGGCAGTTTCGAAATTTCGTAGTTTGTGGTTTATCTGGAGTGACCAATTTGTAGTCTGTAGGTCAGTTTTTAGTGTCAGTACGATTTTTGTAGTTTGTGGTTACATTTTCGGAAATTCTGTACTTTGTAGCCTAACGAAAATCAGCGAATTTTCAGTTTGTAGCCCAGCCAAAATTGGCGGATTTATAGTTTGTAGTCCAGTTTGCAGTTTTGTATGGTTTTTGTAGTTTGTAGCGTCGTAGAATTTGTAGTTTGTAGCGGAAAAATTGTCCGGTTTGTAGTCTATATTTTTTTCGTAGATTTTTTGTACTTTGTAGCCCAGCTGAAAACCGATAAAATTCAGGGAATGCTGACCTGCGCCGAGGAGCCGAAACTTCGCGAACAAGAGGAAAAACATCGACAATTACTGCAACAGAATGCACACGCTATCGGGTAGGCTGACAGAGACAATTTGGGGAATCCTGAGGAATCCCTGCTAGCTGGCCCCTCCATGATTCTCCCAAAATTCGAGCAGCTCGATTGGGGCTCCTAAAAAGCACTGCTAGCATGGCGCCGATTTCCCCAAGAATCTCTGCTAGATAGCCCTCAGGTAGAAACTAGGCAGTGTAGCAGAGAGAGAGACAGAGAGACAGAGAGAGCGAGTGAGAGAGAAAGAGAGAGAGCTTGATCGATTTTTCAAGCCAGGCAAGCCAGCAGAGATCATTGGGGAGTTCCCAGCCAGCTAGCAGAGACTCTTTGGGAGTTTTTTTCAAATCAGGCATGCTGGCAGAGATTATTTAAGAATTTTACGCCAAAGGCTAACCAGCAGAGACCTTTGAGGAAGTGTTTAGGCTCTATTTTTGCTTTAGAAAAGCGGAAGAGGAGAAACGACGCCAGAAGGGATTGAGAGACGCCGTTTTGGAGAAGGAACTCGCCAAAATACCGGCGAAAGGCACGGGAAAAGAGGAGAGGGCTGAAAAGGCCGAGAAACCGCACAAACAATTGCCACCTGTATGTTTTTTGGGTATTTTAAGGGACGTAGCTTGGGAGCCAAAAATCCATCGAACGGTGCCTTGTGGGTCCCTTTAAAAGGGGCGTGGCTTGGAGAGAAACGATTTTTCAGGGATCTCCAAAAGCCGAGCCCCGCCGCACGATTCGAAGGCTGAAACAACAGGACAAAGACGAGCCAAAACCAGCTGAGGTAGGCTAGCAGAGATCATTTGCGGAATCGCATAAAAATTCCAAAACCCTTTTTGAATCGTTGAGATATTTTTGTTCTTTTTAAGCCCAAAAATCGTTCAAAATCAAGCAAATTTTTCAATAATTTTTAGGACCAAAAATCAAATTTTTAATTTTCTGATTTTTACTGGATTTATAAATTTAGAGTTTGCGTTTTCTATGACATTTAATACATTTTTTAGGCGTTGAAAAACCATCAAAAACTCTTTAAAAATCATGAAAAATGACCAAAATTCGCAAAAAAATTAGTTTCCCATTTTATGATTTTCAAAAATTTTTGTAGAAATTTTCAACTTTATTTAAACCAATAAAAATATTATAAAATAAACCCTTTTTAGCCGACCACTTCTGCCCCAAAATCCACCGAAGCCCCGCCCACCACCGGCTCTCTTGGTAGGTCCCGCCGCGATTTACCGTAACCCTCTAATTCTTGAAAACCTCGCATTATTTTCTGAATTTTTGGCGCAATTTTGGCAAACTGCCAGCCAGTCTACAGGTTGAAAATAGATTCGGCGGATCTACAGGGAATGCTGCCGTCAGGTAGCCGCTTGAAGTAATCCCTTTAGCCCATCCTAGCATGCCAATTACGTTTTACACCTATTTACAACCATTAGTTCTTTATTTTAACGCTTATGCCTTGGTTTTCTTTGTTCTGCCAGACAGTTTAGGCATTAATGGGGTTTCTGGGCTAAAAGCGACATTGGTTGTCGCGGCCGAGGATCGAACCCGAGCTCCCCTAACTAAACGTTATACACCTATTTACACCCTTTTCTGAGCACGCTTTCGATGTCAAAATGAGTTTACCTGGTGTTCTGTCAGCCAGTTTACTCATTGATGAGCCTTCCGAGCAAAAAGCAAAAGGCCCTACCGCGGTTGGGGGTCGAACCCGAGCACCTCGCAATGAACTTTATACACCTAATTACACTCTTTCTGATGCCTTTTTTGGCCTAGAAACGACTCTACCTAGTGCTCTGTCAGCCAGTTTACTCATTAATGGGCATTTGGAGCAAAAGCAAAAATACTGTCACGGCCGGGGGTCGAACCCATCCCCCGAAAAAAATTTAAGATTACGATTTTCTTTGTTTTATTTTATTTTTTTCTGTGCCTTAGTTCCGCTAATATAAACATTTTTCGCACTCCTTATTTCGCAATTTTAAAGGGCCGTTGAAGGCAAAAATCGATGATTTTCCAGGGCTCGCCAGCGGTACGTCAGCACCAATCAATGCCCCCGATGCCGCTACAAAAAGGAAATCCGCGCTGGACGCGCTCCGGGTACGGTAGAAAAAGGGGGCGGGATTCAAAGGGAATGGGAAGGCCCAGGAGAGGTTACTGTAAAAAGTCGAAATTTTGGAAAAAAATTCGAAATATCGAAATTCGCGGTGATTTCGCGTTTTTTTCACCAAAATGCCGCCTTTTTAAAAGGTTTTAGAAATACATGGAGAAGTTTTGCTAAACTCTTTATCACTATACATCAACAAAACAACTTTACAAATTTTGACGAAAAACACAAAAAGAAACGATTTTCCCCCCAAAAAGGGCCGTGGAAGGCGTTTTTGGCGTTATATTTTGCTATTGTTTTGAACAATTTTTGATTGCTAGAAAGTTATAAAAATATTTTTTAAAAAAACTATGTAAAACGCTAAAAAAAGTTTGCCCCCCCCGCTAACAGCCCAGAACCTTAAATTGATTTAATTTGAGAATCGTCGCTCCTCTGGGCTGGACATGCCATCGGATGCACGAGGAGGAGCACCACAAGGAGAAGGAGCAGTCGCCACAAGGATTAGAAATGTACGGCATAGATATCGCAGTACGACAGGCTCCAAATTACACGCGTTTTTCTTGGGAAAATACCGTAATTTGCCGGTTTTCAAAAGACTTTGAACAAATTTGAGCTGTTTTTACCGATTTTTCGGGTTTCTCAGAGAATCCCCGCTAGCTTGCCCTGTTTTTGAGTTACCATTAACTGAACTGGCAGCCAGTAAACCCATTTACTACAAATTTTCTCAAAAATAATCGCAAATTTTTCCCATATGCAAAGTAGAGGTCTTTTCCACCGTTTCCGGAATTCTCAAAGAATCCCCGCTAGCTGACCGCGTTTTTTGTTACCATCAGTTAAACTGGCAGCCAGTAAAGCCACCTAGAAAATCAAAATACTTAACACAGAACCAAAATTGCAAAAATACGGCCTCATTTTTTGAAATATTCAAATTAGGCGCCTTTTCCACTAGACCTCCCGAACCCCCCCTTTTACCCTCAAGGACCCCCATTTGACCCCCATGGCAACCCCCACCAAAACCCCCCAACAGACACCCCTGCCAACCCCCAATGAACCCCCACTCGAACCCCCCATTCCAACCCCCATTGGGCAAAATTCTTGCTGTGTGTAAGTTTATGGTTTTAAGTTTTAAGAACGTTTTAGCCTGTTTCAACTTTTTTTCAACCCTCTTTTCAACACCCCTGAAAACCCCCATTCAACACCCCGCCCAACCCCCACCCTACCCCCCTCGCAACCCCCCTATGACCCCCATCCAACCCCCACAAGTATGGGGGTAAATGGGGGGTTCGGGAGGTCTATTTTCCACCGTTTCGGCAATTCTCAAAGAATCTCCGCTAGCTAGCCCCGTTTTTCACCTGGCATTTGCTGAACTGGCAACCAGTAAAGCCATTTACAAAATCTTCGCGCAAAACTAATCGCAATTTTTTTAGAAATATGCAAATTCGAGGGCATTTTCGCGAAATACGGCAAATCTCAAAGAATCTCCGCTGGCTGGCCCTGTTTTTCTTGTGTCATTGTTTCAACTGGCAGCCAGTACACCCATTTACTAAAAATTTTTTCAAAAATAATCGCAATTTTCTTGAAATATTGAAATTCGACGTTTTTTCCGACGTTTCCGGAATCCTCAAAGAATCCCCGCTAGCTGGCCCCGTTTTCCTTTCGCCAATGTTCCAACTGGCAGCCAGTAGAGCCATTGACAAAATGTTATCTCAAGAATAAACCTAAAAATATTTTTAAATCCCCCAAGATTGCAGAGCGCGCCCCCGATGGATTTCTCGGATGTGTTTCACAGTCAGTCCCCCCAAACACCCCACTTTTTTCGTTCTTTCTCCCCAGTTTTCCCCATCGGATATTGCTCTCCATTTTACGTTTAAAAACCCCGCAAAATTTAAGTTTTAAAAATTATTTAATTTTTGTTAAAATTTAAAAATTTTGTAAAATAGAAACTTACAAAATTTTTTTAGGCGCTCGGCGGCGTTTCGAAGGGACGGTCGGGAGAGCCGCTGGCACCCAGTTTACAGGTTTTTACTAGTAATTTTGCAAAAAAAAAACAAAAAAATAATTTTTCGCCTAAAAAGCGAATTTTTTGGGGGCTTACGCGTTTATCGGATTACGCGATGAAATTGTAGGGAGCGGAGGGCGGAGGGGGTACGTGTTCATCTTCTGAGACCACGTCAACACCACGAAGGAGATATGGGCAGAGGAGAAGAACGGAAGAGATTATATTGCCGCCAAAGGACCCTATTCCAGTCAGTTTAAATTATACACCAAAAAAATGCCCTAAATTTACTAAAATTTTAAAAAATTAAAACATAATTATAGTAATTTATCATAATATAATTAAACAACACGCAACGCGCGCGTTTCATCGTCATTACACGCCGTAATCGGTTGCGCAATTGAATGTTGTAAGTTCGGCCTGGTTTTCCGTTCGATTTGCCGCGCCGCAATACGCAACGCGCACGCCGCGCCTCGCTATCATAAACCTGTCGTAATCGATTACGCCATGGAACGCTGGGCGTGTCAAGCACCTCGAAAATGCTTTAGAAAGCGATACACCCAAAATCCAAAATCATGCCTTGCCCGTCCCTTTAAAGGCATCCGCAACGCGAGTTTGATGTCGTAATCGCTCGTGAAATCCGTTTTTTTTGCAGAAAAAGCGTCGCCGCCAACAGTCACGGCCAAATCGACTGATTCGAACGCCCGGTGATATCGATGTGATATTGGGATATGGTGGAGGGATGACATTTGAGGTGAGAGAGAGACAGAGAGAGCGAGAGAGAGAGAGCTAGAGAGAGAGAGAGAGAGAGTGAAAGAAGGAGAGAGAGAGAGAGAAGATAGAGAGAGAGTAGAGAGAGAGAGTGAAAGAAGGAGGAGAGAGAGAGAGAGAGAGAGAGAGAGAGAGAGATAGAGAGAGATAGAGAGAAACATATTAAACATCGGTTCTTTAACATTATTGGGGGGGACCAACCTTTGTTCTATGGATCTAGTTTTTTAAATGAAGTAGAGGAAGTATTTCCAAGCTGGTTTTGCTTTTCCTAAACTCAAAAGTAGACCAATTTTTAATAAAAAATAAAATAAAAATTTTCCCACATTTTTGGATGGTTTTCCGACTTGAAATGGAGTTAAATTTCGCTAGAAAATACTATTAAAATACGCGCAATTAAGTTACCAGTGATAGAAAAAACTGCTAGCCCCCCGATAATGCAAAAGAACCCTACGAATGAAATTGAGGCGCTCGAGCGGCTGTTCGATGAAGCCGCGAAGGAGAAGCGAATGCGACGAGACACTCCACCCCCAAAAGACCTCGCCGGAAAGCCGGCCACCCGCGTCTGGATCAGCGCATTAATGGTAGGAATATGAAATTGGAAATTGTTGATTTTCGAAATCTAATTCACCTAAAAAAATTATTTATTAACCATTTTTTAATCCTACTATATATAAAAAATAGTGTCTGTGTGTGTGTGTGTGTGCCACTTTGCATCCACTTCCGTGTGTCTGTCCGAAGGATATCTCGGTAGGGGATGAATTTTAAGATATGTATGATACGTCATTAGGTGCGTAATGGCCTGGAGATGACTGCACGCTTATGAGATTTAACAAAATCGCCTATTTTCGACATTAAATGAAGTTTTTCTGAAAACTTCTTTGTTAGGAATAATTAGCATTGACCGGAAGTTGGGATTCAACTATAAAAATGGACATCAGAGATTGTTTTTCATTTTTTTTGTCATCCGAATTGAGGACAATTATGCAAAGCGAAGGACAAAATGGGGTCAGACGGGGCCAGGGTTGAAAAGCCGCGAAGCGTCTTTTCAACCCTGGTTTAAACTAAATTTTAAATTCAAAATTAAATTTTCTTAAAATTTAAAAATTTTAATCATAATTTAAAAATCTTCTATAGGTTTAATTTTAAAAAAACCTGAATTACTTATCTATTTTTCTCTCTAGGACATTGACAAAATCTACAAGGCAATCGAGCTGCGAGATATTGCCGCTTCCGTCAATGGATGACACAATCAAAAAGCGAATTCTTAAATTGTTTTTTTCTGCCGTAATTTAATGATTTTATTAATTCTTAATAGTTTATTAATATTATTAATTATTTTATTACAGATGATTATTTTATATAATATTATTATATTAATATTATTATTTTTTATTATTTTTTAATAATTTTATTCTTTTATCGTATACATCGTATATCAATAAAAAGCAATCATACGGGCATCAAACGAAATGGCTCCAAAAAACTGGGGAACACTGTGGAAAAAAAGGACTTGGTGCTGGACTGTTAGCGGGGGGGACCAATTTATCCCAGTAGTCCTGTACGGTCCTATAAGAAAATATAAACTATTTTTATGGCCTTTTTCACCCGATTTCAGATCTAAAAAGCTCTTAAAAATGACAGCTTTTCGACAATTTTGGCTTTTTCGACGTTTTTTGGTCGTTCGGAGGTATGAAAAATGGACAAAAAACTCGGAAGTTCTGGATTTTCAAAAATATCTAGAATATTTTCAGCAATGAAAAACCACGATAAACATTGTAAAATCCTTGTTTATTGAAACCCGCAATTTTATAGGCCATTTCCAAGATTTTCCGGGTTTTACGGTCTAATTTGCCCAAATTTCCCCCAGTAAAATACAGGAAAAACAATGAAAAATGGAAAATGGCGCGTTTAGAAAAAAAAGCGGGCTGGAAGGCGCTCGTAAAATCGCCGTATCAAAGGCTTTCTCGACTTCTCCGTCTAAGCAGGTGACCGTAACCCTAATCAGCAAAAACCATCATTTGGAAACTTGGAAAATGTCTAATTTTGCGGAAAATCGGGTTTTTTCGAGATTTGTAAAGAGCAATCGCCCAAAATAGCGATTTCAAAACTACCATAACCCAAATAATGCAAAAACCGTAATTTGGGAACTACCGGAACCCCGGAAAATGCCGGCTTTTTTGCGGAAAACCGGGATTTTAAAGGAAACGCGGCAAAAATACTGCAAATTGTCGAAAATCGGGCTTTCCCGGGGGGCGGACTACAAACCACAAAATGCCGAAATCGGGATTTCCTCAAAAATCGGGGTTTTTCGCTTTTTTTATTCGGATTCCTTGATTCCAAAAACTGAAAATATCCTTACGCCCGGCATTAACATCGCCACTATCCATTTCGCCCATAAAAATGCCCATTTTCGCCGCGACGATCGTCTTCTTCTTCGGCTTCATGCCTGAAAACAGGGGCGGCGAAGTAGCAGGGTTCGATCACTAACCGCGTATCCAAAACGAAGCACATTGAGGTCCAGGCCCACATCCGCTGCGCTGTCTTGCCACACACACCGCCATGCTGCTCTCCGAAATACAAACAAAGGGTTCTTTCGCATTATCGGGGGGCACCTTTTCCTTTAACTCCAGAAATGCCTAGTAACGCAATAACAAACTCGTTGTCCTAATAATCTTTTTAGTAAAATTTAACAAGTTTAATTTAAGTGAAACGCGATCAAAAAAACTTAGAAAACATTCTAGGTGAGATTTTGGTCCAAAATCGGTAATTTTTGGTTGAAAAATCGATATTTTGATGTTTTTAAGCACAATTTGTAAAATTTTTGTATGTTTAGCGATAGTAAAAACAGTTTAATTTCCTTTGCTTCTCTTGGAAAAATGGGACGCTTATAAAAAAGTTGCCCCCGCCTCTGATAATGCGAGATAACCCAAAGTGAAACTCGACCGTTTCGTTGCGCTATGGCTGCACCACGTTTCGAATCGCCCGTCTCTGTTGAATCACGCGTAACTGAAATTGATTTTTCGTGAAATCGGAAGCACCAAATGGAGAACGAGGCGAATATGCAAAAAGAAAACACAGAATTAATGTAACAGGCCCGGGGGGTTCGAATTTTCAATAAATCCTCGGTTTTTCGCGTTATCGGGGGGCTACCTTTTTCTATTTTTCCTTTTTCCCTTCCTGTAAGTCGAGAATTGCCTAGTACCATAATAGTAGGTATTCTAACAGTGTTTCTGGTAAACTAACAATATTTTAACCGGGCAACCAAGAAAAACAATTTAGAAAAAATTTTTAAGTGAAATTTTGAGCGAAAAATCTATATTATTGTTTCTCTCCGCTATTTATATTGAAAATATCGGTTGCTTAACAGAAAAGCTCCCCCCCGATAATGCGAAAGAACGCGTTCGCGAATTCACATGTATCAACGCAGAACAAAGCGAATAGGCAGCAAAACAAACACAGAATTAATTTCAAAAAGAGCGGATTTGAGCATTCCTAGGAGATGGAGATCTGAAGGGACCATGTGGCAAAGGTGATTTGAATGGGCGGAGGCACAGGACCATCATTATTACCGTAGATACCGGGACCCGTGGGACGCAACGGGTAGTCAGGGCCAATCATATTCTCACGAAACTGGGTCTCCGTCACCGGGCGCGCGTACAAAATAAATAGCAGGAATTTGGGGCGCAGTCCATTGTTGTACTGATCGAGCAGCTGCCTGAACACATCCCAATAACGCGCCGGCAACGGTTCGTAAGATTCCGGCGTCAGCAGACAAAAGCCCAAGATCCGGAATTGGAATTCGGGTAGAAGGTCGATGAATTCCATGCCGATGTGTCCCAGAAACATCCCCTCGACAGTAGAAAGGACTTCACACAATCTGGGGGTGATTGTGCTTGTCTCATCCGGCGTGTAGAGGACCCATTTCGGCTTCAGCTTCTCGATAACGTCAGCCGCCTTGTCGTCTCGATCCTGGCCACGAAACGAGAGAGTAGCCACTTTCAGCCCGTCCAGACGAATTACACGCGCATCCAGGTGGAAGCACAGCTGCTGAACGTAGGCGTCGCGAAGAAGCATCTCCAGTACTTCGGGTGTCTGGGCGAAGATCGGGGAATCGGGCTGGATGGCGGCCACACAATGCACATCGTCGAATGTCTTCTTCTGCAGATGTTTTGTGGCGTAGAGGAGCTTCTGATGGGATCCGGCGACGGCGATCAGTGTCGGTCCATCGAGAGCTTCCAGGATCTCCAACATCAGCACCGACGGAAGATCGTAGATGTTGAGCGACGATTTGTAGACCTCCTTCTCTCCATCGTCGTCTTCGCGCGCCAGAGCGCGCATTTCGTCGTCAAATTCCTCCAGATCCATTGTTCGCTGCCCGGCCACTTTACCTGAAAAAGAAAAATTGATTTGATGCATTCACTCAACGCCGAAAATCGGAATGGAAAACAAAATATAGGAGAAAAAGGGATAATGAAGCAAATCCAAGACGCGCGTTCCGGTCGAAAATCAGTTCAATCAATTCTTCAAAGAATTCAGCCGTTTCAAAAACAAAATGAACCCTAGATTTTGTCTTTATGGGGGGCGTTAGGTGAGGCAGGTTCTTACGCATTAGCGGGGGAGCTACTTTTTTTGCTAAGGATCAAATTTTTCAAACATGAATAGAAGCGGTGTTTATAAACGGTTTTTTACGATTTCTAAACCTAAAAATGTACAGGTTTGTTTAAAAACTATAAAACATCCATTTTTCGACCAAAAATACCCGATTTTCAACCAATTTTTCTTGTTTTCTACAAATATAATTAGGTTTTGCTAAAAACACTATTAAACAACTTATTCTTACGCTTCTAAGCATAAGAACCAGCTGGAAGCGTTTGTTTTTATTCGTGGCTTTAGCGTCGTGAAATCTTTCGTTTTCTTGTCGATCGGCTGATGAGGCGAGCGGCGAGTTTTCTAAAAAGAACGACGGCGAAGTATCAGGGTTCGATCACTAACCGCGTCTCCTCGATGAAGTTCTTCATGTAGTCGTCGAGATGTTGCACCGGGTGTGGCTAGCTGCTCTCCTAAATACAAATCAAGCAGAAAAACTCAAATATAACCTGACCATTTCCGACATGTTGTTCTTCTACTGGTCCCGCAGTTAGATTGCCTCATTTCGCGCGTCCATGACAGATCGGCAACGACGTTTGAGCAGCAATGGGTTCTTATCTTTTTAACGGCTATGTCATTTTCCGTCTAGCAAAAACAAAAAATAGTTAAAAACGGTTCAAACCCAATTTTTTTAACTTGTTTTTGGTCGTCTTTCTTACTTTTCCGGCCAAATGTGAAAAAAAAATTCGAAAATTTTGCGTAATCTAAGAACCTTTTATTCAGAAAACTGTTTAAAATGCTATAAAAATGGTTTAGATGGCTATAAAATCATATAAATTAGCTTCCCCGTGTGAAACGGAAAGAACCGGTTGTTGCTCAAACGTCGTTGCTCCTCTGTCATGCTCATGCTCCCCCATTTCACAGGTCGATATCTTCATTACCGCCCGGCGACCTGAAATTTATTTTTGGTGAAAACGATGGAAAATGAAGAATAGAATGGAAACAGGAGAACGCAAAAAATATTGCAAAAGGGTTTCGAAAAGGAGAAGCGCATAAAAATGGAGCTTTTGCATTATCGGGGGGGGGGGACCTTGCTATAGAAATGACAAATTATCGAATATTCAGAGCGTGGGGACTGATGTGCAATTTGAGATCTCTGACATGTTCCCATTTATAAGTGAACCACGATCGGCGGCCATCAAATTGTAACGGATAGTCGAGGCCGAAGAGATTGTCGTGTAGATCATCATCCGGCAACGGGGATTCGAAACGAATTTGCAGCCAAAATCGCTGCCTTTCCCCCTTTTTGTATTGGTCGAGCAGAGTCTTGATCACGTCAAAAAAGTGCTCGGGTATCGGCCCCTTTCTCAACTCGCATCTCAACGTCAGAAATCGCCATTCCACGATGTAGTCGACCAGTTCCATTCCAATCTCTCGAATCCATATTTGTGGAATACTCGAAAGAGCACGGCTCATCCTCGTCGACATTTCCGCCTTTTCATAGCAATACAGGGCAATTTCCTTTGGTCGCAACTTCTCGGTGATGATGGCCGCTTTGTCGGAGGATTTGTCATCATTCCCCTGCAGACTCAGGGACGTTACGCTCAGCCCTTCAATGTCAATCGGCTGCTGCTCATCTAGATTGAATTGTAGCCGAGAGAGCTCTGCGCCGTGGAGCAACACCTCCAATTCGCCCTGTTTCGCATCGTGTAGAGCCGCGATGATGCTGCCAATGCCGACGAATCTCTTATTTTTCAGGTGTTTTGTTGCATGTAATAGCTTGGGATGGATGCGGACGAGTGAAAGGATCTCGGCCCCGTCAAGTGGCTCCATAATTTGCCAGAGCATCTCCAACGGCAGATCGTAGATTTGGGGAGGTGATCCATTCGTTCCTCCAACGCCATCATTGATCGTAATGCTCATCAGATTGTCGTGTAGAACATCAAATTGTCGCTGATCATCCATTGAAGACGGGCGGCTCTGTTTACCTGGAAATGAAATAGTTATTTTGGTGGATTTCCAAAAAATTCAAGGAGAGAAAAAGAAAAAAGAACAAAATCTGCGCGTACGAGCGGCCGAAAAATCATCAGAAAGAAAGAAGAAAAGGAATATTCCAGAAAAGAAGTTCCTACAAGTCCCGAGATGCCTAGCAACCTAGTAGTAAGTGTTTTAATAGTGTTTTTAGTAAAGTACCAGGGTTGAAAAGCCGCTTCGCGACTTTTCAACCCTGGCCCCGTCTCGGACCCGATACTATTCTTCCCTTTGCATAATCGTCCTCCATTCAGAAAACAAACAAAATGAAAAACAACCCTTATGCCTCTTTATATAGGCGACGGCCCACTTCCGGTCTATGCTAATTATTCCTAACAAAGAGGTTTTTACAAAAATCTAAATTTAATAGCGAAAATGGCTAATTTTTAAAAATCTGGTATGTGTGCAGTCATCCCTAGACCATTACGCACCTAATGACGTATCATACGTAGCCTAATACCCGTCCCTTCTTCAGATATCCTCCGGACAGACAGACGGAAGTTGCATGCAAAGTGGCACACACACACACACACACAAACACTATTTTTTTATATATAGTAGGATAACTCTATTCTAAGCGGAAATGAATAGAAAACCAGGCTTTTCCTTCTTTCTGACGTCCTCACTGTGGCACGGCGTTTCAGAGCGCACACGGGAGGGGTGGTCGAGGCGTGGTGTAGTGGTCTAAGGCGGTGGTCCAGCTCCGAGACAGGGGGTGCGGGTTCGGTTCCCGAGGCCGCAAACCTCTGCGTTTTCTGAATACCCTCCCCCGGAAATCCTAAAGAACCAAGTTTTGTATAGTGACCTGAAAGTCGCGTGTTGTGCAAAAAGCGGTGAGATTTTCGTTGCGCAAACGCTTCCAATTAATTTATTAGTCAGCAAAAACACAAACAACAATTGTTTTTTAAGAAAACAAAAGAAAACATGAAGGAAATCGAGAGGAGTGATAGAAAATAGAAGAAGAGAAATAATACGAGAAGATAGCAATGAATGTGGGAAGAAGAAGAAGAAGATCAGATACTGTGAGACCATTATTTCATTTTACAAAACAAATTCGAATAAATAGATGCATAGAAAAGGGGGAGGGTGGAGAAGTGTAGATGAACTTCTTGCCGTTGTTGTTGCAGCAGAAGCGGAAGTGGGTGGGGGGGAGGGGCTATGCTTGATCCATCGCCTCGGGTTCCGTCTAAAAAACAGGGCAATTTCATGAAATCCGCGTTGAATTCGTGTACCTTGGGCTTTTTGGCGTCATTCTCGCCGGCATCAGCTGTTCTTTTGTGTGATTGGATATCTCGTGTACCCTCATTTCCCCCATCATAGAATTCGCTCGCGTGTTCAACCTGCAAAAAAAAGTGACCGCGCGAATCAAGCAATCAAACCAAATC